>CAJRST010015557.1:596883-608991 GCA_907169785.1 Menidia menidia | reverse complement strand
AGATAGATAGATAGATAGATAGATAGATAGATAGATAGATAGATAGACAGACATACATACATACATACATACATACATACATACATAGAACAGCTTCCTGTTGTATTCTCACTGTGTTTACTGAACTAGTACAATGGGGAGATTTTTGTGAAGCATGAAAGCTTTGCGCCATTTAGTGAGGAAATTTGCATTTCAGTGGCTTCGAATCTTGTCAAAGTCAAGGACGGTAGAATGAATAAATAGTATCATATCGCGGGAGTACAAAGCCGAGCTTCCTTCCCAGTTTTCTCTCAGATGTCTCACTAAGCGGCACCTGCATAAACACAATGCTGAGGCTGTCTCCCTGTGTTTTCCCCCCTAATTAAAAAATTTACATCCAGGCATTCTCTCTTTTTTTTTAATGTGCTGTTGGAGAAAAATAGATATAAAGAATAAACCCGCTGAGTGGAGACGCTCTCCACCCTCGCTGGATGATTTTCCCCAGACTAACGCCGACAAAAGGCCAGGCCTGGAAACGTAAAGGGCAGGAGGGGCATAAAAAGTGTTTGGCGCTGGAAGATAAAAGCCATCATTAGGGAGTGAAATGAGATAGGAGGAATAAACTGGTGGAGAGTGGTCCTGGTTTTCTGTATATATTGTCATTCAGCTAAACTGTGCTTCATCTAACAGTCAGCACAGAGAAGAATGAGGTCCACGCAGGCTTTTATGTTCTATATTTCGCTGCCTCTGAGAGGCATTTCCAGACTTACAAACCACTCCATTTACCTGAGAGGACGGATTGCCCTCCCTTTTATTCATTTCTTAAAATAAGTGAACACCCTAAGCGCCCTTCTTGTTTCAACCGAGGACAAAAATGGCTTTGAGGCTGATGTGAAGATGACAAAACGTGACACAAACTGCCACGGTTTTGTAAAAAAAAAACACACAAAAAAACACATTAAGCCTACAATTAAGGCACCTCTTAACATTTAGGGAGAATTGGCTGAAATCCTGCATCATCATTGTGTATCGTGGCTCATTTTATAGTTAATATCAACTAAAACGGCTGATTTTGAGCCCAAAAAACTAACAAAAAAGTCTGAGTGGAGGCCAGTAAGTGTGCACAGTGGTCTGTGTCACAGAAAAGACAGAAGAGATACACTAATTTTAATTCTTCATTCAAGAAAAAAACCTGAGAAAACATTCAGAATAGAAGTAAGAGCATGACTATTATTCAATGAAAGAAGAAAGGGAAAATAAATAGGACTTCCTGGAGTATCTTATCATGGCCATGAAAATATATTTTAAGATCATATTCTGTTTTTAAGGTCAGTAATCAATTTAAAACTAAATTCAATTCCATCTTAGTTATGTTTTCAAATGAGTATTTCACCTCTTTTGACCCCAAATGGAGGTTTTGTGATGGTATTTGGAGTATTTCTGATTCTAATTGTGAATGTTTGTATTAAACTTTGAAATATCAAAGATGTGGAAAATGTTAACTAATAGTATGAAAAGCCTTTTATAAAGTATGTTGCTATTGTTTACTCAATTATATAATGAAACCTTTCCTCTTTTTCCAATAGGCAATTGTTCCCCATTGGGGGAAATGTAAAAAGCTTTTTTTTTTTATACATATATATTTTTCATCGTTTAAAAAAAACCTCTTGATTATTCTAATTTCAGGAGTAAAAACTGTCATTTTAAGCAATTTTAATGCCACGTCAGAGAAGTGAAATGATGGAGAAAGAGCAAATATTTGCGTTTTTGAATTTCCATTGAGCAGCATTACCGTCCTCGTGCACATCCACGTGCATGCAGTTTGACGTGGGAGGCAAAAAGTACAACCATTACAATATGGAGACCAGGAGAGATGCAAACACCCACACAGAACACATGACATTTACTCCTCAAATGCCCCGACAGCCTTTATGATGGCAGCAGGAAGCTAACAGAGCATCTTAGTTTTTTTTAGCATAAATCGGAGTATTATGATCACTATCAGAGTAAAATGTGCTCCAAAAGGAAACCAAAGAAGAGATTAACTTCAGTGAGGACTAATTTAATTTGTATTTTGGCTAATTTGTTTATCATCTGCTCATAAAAGCTGCACTACCTGCATTTTTACACCAATTTTTTATGCACACACTCGACAGAAAATGCACTAATCTCCATCTGGAGGCTTCAATCTGTGTGTTTTAACTGCTCCTAAGAATATCTGTCACCTTGGCAGCATCCTTTGGGAGGTCAAAGGGGATCCGCTGGCGTATTTTAGGGGGCAGCTGGCTGAGGACTTCATCTTTCAGGCGGCGGATCATAATCTGGCTCAGACACTGGTGGAGTTCCTTCAGGTTGGACGCCCCCCGACTGTCCCACTGCCTTCGAGATCCAAAATATCTGCAGAGAAAAAAGGAAATAAGAGTTTAAACTGTTCCGGCTGACGCAGATGCCTCTCGAGAAAGTTTTAAACCCACATTTGTACTCGAGGTAAAGTAATATCTAAGGACATAAAAGCTTTCCCACACCAGATTTTCATCGTTTACCACTGAGCATCTATGCCCGAGCAGCCGGGAGAACCCACTTTTTGTTGTGTTTTTTTTTGCTCAAGGGCACTTTGCAGAGCAGGAAACTATTCTGTCCAATCTTTAAGGCAACTTTTTACCATTTATCAGCCAAACGGGTTGTGAGAATTAGTCCTGGCTCTCTGCACAAAGGCTGGTTTTCTGCCATGTTGGCTGAAAGTGTCCACAAACTTCACACGGCACTGCCAACGTTTTTTAGCTTCACACTTCAGTGTCTAAAGTTTGAGTTGAGGAGAAAACTACTTCTTCTAAAAACACGCATCCTGAACTAGCAACTTTTGTTAACCAGCGTTAGTTCTATCTAAACTGATTCGACCCATAAAGGCTGCTCAGATGGAGCTCAGGGCGGCCTTCCCCGGCCGAGTTGCCAACTTTGATGGACACCCAAAACGATGCGTTTGATGTGTTTGTTCACACGTGTAACTGATCGTCTCTGAAAGCCGGCGGCCAGCTGGCACCTCGGTGGTTTGGCCTCCGATAGAGCCTGGAAATCACAACAAAACCCGGCAAAAAAGCACCGGCCCCACTCCGGTTTCAGGTACAGCCCGAATCCGGACAGCCACATATCAAACGGTCGGAGATATATGAAGAAACTGGGCAGTATGGGATGTAGAACGACCACAGGAGGGGGGAAATCTGACTTATTATCTCTCCATTTTACTGGTGAAACGAATCAGAGGTGGAATTAGATTTGTTTAATGTTATACACACTTATTAACTGTTTGATAGCATGACTTTGATTTCAATAACAGATAAATGTCTCTGTATTAACATAAAAAAAACTCCCAAACAGACTCCAGGCTATAATTAAAGTCAAAGTATGCAGTAAACTCATAAGGGTCTGAATATTTCCTGTGAATGGAACATTTTAGTTATGAAATATCAACAAATCATTTGTGGTATTTTGTCATTGTTGTGTGCAAAAAAAACATGTAAGTTTAATTAAAGAATGTGTTAGAAATTTGTATTGACCCTGTTATTAGCCATTTAAGGAAGAGGCTTCTACTTTAATGAAAAAGGAATTTAAAAATTATTTTTGAAGATTTAACAAAGGCCCGGAGGATTAAAAAAGTCCCAGTAAAGTAGGAGAATTAGAAAATGAGCAGACATTTGGAAAATGTCACCTGAAATGGCCGTTGCAGTATTTCTTGGAGTAGTCTGTCCAGGATCCAAACCTTTTGGGAAAGAGGGCGTCAATCTGCATGAAAAGCTGTGGAGGACACAGACGGGTTAAAAGAATTCAAGAAAAACTCACTAAAACAACAAATAAATGCGAGTTTATGTGCATCAGTGCAGGTTCAAGCTTTCCACAAACGGAAAGCTTGAATTTATTAGTTATTGTCTTTAATAATTAATACACTTTCTTTCTTTGTTGGCTGATAATTATTGGCTGCATTTGCCCTGAAACTGAAAAGATTTATTTATTTTGAATTTAGGAGGCATTACAAATGTGTTATGGCCTTTTAAACTATGAAAAAACATTCAGTTGCAAATTAGTTACTCATTCCTTTGGCTTTTTTGCAGAATTGCTTAAATAAAACTGTTTACTTATTCTTATTAAACATATCTAATGCGTTTAAAGAGGGGTATCAGTAGCTATCAGCTCTATACTCTTAATGTGCACAAACACAAACAAAACTATTTTCTTTTTACACGAAGAAAATAACAAAATCACCCTTTTAAAATCAGTAAAGTTCATTGAATTAACCAATAAACACAAACCCACAATGTCAAGGATGTTTTTTAATACGGTACCATTATGGTATTCTTTACTTTTCTATTGTAAAGCATTTTTTAAAAAGTTGAACTCATCAACATTTTCCAGATTAATATATTTCTGAAGGCAAAGAAATCACAGTTACGGGAACTCTGTTTTTCACCTAAATCCAACAGAAAATGTCACAGAAGGAGGATTTAAAGGTCGTTTGGGTTGAAAAATGGGCCAAAGTCATACCTGATGTGGACATCTAGGGGGAGAATTACTTTTTTTTTTTTTTAAATCAGTCCAATAATCCTCATTAAGCAGCGTGTGTGTCTCCATCTGTGTGTTGACATATTTCTCACCTATTTAAGGCTGTGCGCAGTCAAAATTTGAGTTTTAAGGGTGTTTTATGCCTGTAGTAACACTTATAGTTGGCAGTTTTTCCCAAGGTCCTGCTGTCCTTTGCCTGCTTTACTGTGGTCGTCATTAGAAATAACTGCTGTGGGGATCTCAAAATCTAATGACGCAGAGAAAAGCAGCTTTTTCTGCCGTATAATTTCAGAAAATAAAGAACGAGCCTAAAAAAAACGAGTTTGTGCCAGAGCCAGAGCGTCCTGGTCATCCTCGTTTCTCCCCGAATCCACGAAGAGATGCTCTAAATTCAGCACTTGTTCATTTCATTTAATTTATTTTGAAACATAAGATGTAACAATGTTTACCTTGAATGCTTCATAAACATGCATCATGTTTCAAACAGCAGTAGGATGAAGCATAAGCTTATTAAGCCCTACCCCTCAGTCACATGTGTCATGGTGGTAAAGGACAATTATTTACAGTAAGACAAACAGTATACCAACTTTTTATATATTACTATTTTTTGTATTCATCAAAAATACTTTTCTTATATTCTTTTTGAATTGCTGGATGCTTTTACATTGTTTAATGTGTTAAGGAAAGCTGTTCCAGAGCTTCACTCCGCTAATTATTGATAAACTAAAGCTTCTTTTTGTTGTTCGAACATCCTTAGTTTTGAAATTTAATTTTCCTCTTAGATTATATTTTCTATCTCTATCAGAAAACACTTGTATGTGCGCAGGAAGTAAGTTATTTCTTGCTTTATAAAGAATTTGAACAGTTCTGAAATTGATCAGATCTACAAATTTAAGAACCCCTTGAATCAAGGAATAAACAGTGAGTGTGATTTCTATAATGTTTGTTATTCGTTACTCGAATTGCTTTCTTTTGCATAATAATCAATGTTTGTTTGAATGTTTGTTTTGTAAGTGTGACCCCACACTTCGACACAATAGGTTAGATAGGGCTGAAACAATGAGCAGTATAATGCAGGTGAAGCTTGTTTGGTTAGAAGGTGCCGGGCTTTATCTATAACAGCCAAACATCTGCCCAGCTTTGACCAGACGTGCTGTTTTTTTCCCTTCCAACTATAGCAGCTTTGCATTTTTCTCCCCTCGTACTGTTGCGCAATAGGTGGGAGGACGGAGGGCTCGTGATGAGCGTGCGGGTGCATGTCATCGCCACGGTGAGTAATGATGGCAGCCGGGCAGAGACAGGGGACGATAAAACCTCATATTCGGCTCAGGAGAAGGAGATGATATCTAAAAACTAACCTTCCCACAGCAGGCGTTCGCAGGAAAATGTGCCGGGTTTCTAACAGACACTTTCTCGATCACACATCTGGAGGTTTCTAACAAGTGTGAGCTTCACTTTGCGTTGGAATTAATTAGCTGCCTGAATTTCATCAGTTAATTATCAAGATCCAGGCAATTATTAAGTTTTCCCCATGACAGCGCGATCTAAGTATAAATAGCTGCCACAGACACCACAAAATCTATGATGTCAATCCCTGATAAACGGACAAACAGTTCATTATCGGCCCAGCTCGGCTGAAGATCCAAGCTTTTTGAGGTTTAAACTTTTCTAAGGATGGGAGACATTTCTGTGCGTGTAACTCATCTCAATCCAAGGGCAGACATCAGTTCTTAGCAGAACCGAGCTCGTTAGCCAAAATGAAAAGCTAGCCGAAAAGCACCAATCGCCCTTAAAGAGGGATTGTTCGGTATTCAAAGGGTTCTGCTCAGGATGTGTGTGTAAAACTCCTCGTGTGGTGTTCGGGTGTGGTTTCTTACTAAAAGAAAAATGATACAATGAATTCATTTTTCAAACTGAGACTCACTGGTTTTGGCTCATTTTCTGTGAAGAACAAATATCAGAATACATATTTAATGCCCACACACCGTACACATTTCTAATACATACAAGATGTCCGGGTCCACTGGAAAAGCTAAAAGAAGTGTGGAAATTGATGTTCTGTGTACCACACACACACAACCTTGTGTCTGCAGGTGCACAAACACAAAAGAAACAGTTCCCACACATTGTTAGTCTGCTCTAATTTTCTGTCTATCTGCAAAAAATTGGGGGCGGGGCCACACTGGCTCAGAGACATTGGAATGAGGGCATTGAAATTGATTTTGGATGAGAGAGAGAAGTTAAGAAAAGGTCAACATCTGTTCAGTATTTTAATATAAAAGTGTTTGATTGTGAGGCATTAAAAGCCACAAAATGCAATGGGTCCGTCAGACCCACAAACACTGGCTGAGTAACAACAATATGAACATCACACGAGGGTTTGTGCGATACTGTTCGGTATTTAAAGGGGTTCTGCTCAGGATGTGTGTGTAAAACTCATAAATACGGGCGTCTGAGTTATGCGAGTCGCATTCGGCCCCATCAGGCGTAATTTCTGTTAAACATGGCAGGCTGTAACGCGGCTAAAAAGGCTAAAAGAAGTGTGGAAATTGATGTTCCGTGTACCAAACACACTCACACACAACCTTGTGTCTGCAGGTGCACAAACACAAAAGAAACAGTTCCCACACATTGTTAGTCTGCTCTAATTTTCCGTCTACCTGCTAAAAATTGGGGGAGGGACCACACTGGCTCAGCTTTGCCAGAGTGGTTTCTTATAACCGATCAAAATGGCCGACCGGTTCTCTGCCCAGAGGGCCCTGGAATTGATTTTGGATGAGAAAGAGAAGTTAAGAAATGGTAAACATCCGTTCAGTATTTTAATATAAAAGTGTTTGATTGTGAGGCATTAAAAGCCACAAAAAGCAACGGGTCCATCACAACAATATGAACATAACACGAGGGTTTGTTCGATATTGTTCGATATTTAAAGGGGTTCTGCTCAGGATGTGTGTGTAAAACTCATAAATACGGGCGTCTGAGTTATGCGAGTCGCATTCGGCCCCATCAGGCGTCATTTCTGTTAAACATGGCCGGCTGAAACGCGGCCCTGTGATGAATATTTCACCCACTGAGCCGAGCGAACGTCGTATTAACGCCACGCTGCTGCTGCTGTGGGAAATAAAGAGAAGAGGACAGCAGATTCCTCAGGAGAAAATTAAAAGTCTCTGCGTTTTCCTCCCTCAGGACGAGCGGGTGGTCAGAAAACGTGTCGATCTCCTTCATTAGAAAACCAAAAATAGCCCGTGCAGTGCATCTCTCCCTGCTCACCGAGGAGGCAAATGTGC
Source organism: Menidia menidia (assembly GCA_907169785.1). NCBI lineage: Eukaryota > Metazoa > Chordata > Actinopteri > Atheriniformes > Atherinopsidae > Menidia > Menidia menidia. Next base: position 601,171 of record CAJRST010015557.1, on the reverse strand, counting down.
ACTAAATTCCAGATTTATGGGTTAGAAGTGGGGCCACCCGTCATCCTCTGCAAGCTGGGGCTTTGGAAACGACACAAAATCTGATTTAACCCACAAACGCTCTATTTGAGGCTTAATGTTTTCCGAAAGACAGGGTGATCAGGGGTAAATTTAGCAGCAGAGCTGTGGAACATAATGTGCAGACTGAGAACTTTGTGGAAGATTTTGGTGCATTTCCAACAGCGGCCTGTCTTTAACTTTAACTTTTTAACAAAAATAGGGATCCGTCTATGGTTTGTTGTCATTATTTATGGCTTCCCATCTCTGGATTTGGCTCAAATGGGGAAAGACGATTACAATTTTCCTCAAGACAATAAGTATTCAAATATAATCAACAAAAAAAGGGCTCCAATTGTCTTTAATGTGTCAAGGATTCTACAGGAAAATGTAAATTTCATTGTGCAGGACAGACTGACATTTGCCTCGCGAGTTTTTGAATATTTATGGGAGCTCGGATGTGCACATGGTTTTCTTTTTGTTTACCAAAGCAAGCAGGAATAAATTTTGTGCTAAGCAGAGGAAAAAACAAGCCTACATTTTTCTCAAAGACAAACAGGACCTGCCTCCAAGTCCCCTTAATTAGAAAACTGGGGAAATTTTGATAAACTGACAGCCTGGCCATAGTGAAAATAACTCAAACGCACCAACAATGGACAAATGAGTCTATCATCAGGGTACAAGTGGGGCGGAGGTATCCTATCGTGTCTTTTTGCTGTGTTTTACTGAATTTTTCAGGCTGAAATCTGCAGCACACCTGCAGAGGAACGCGCAAAACAATGAAATAATGAATCATTGTGGAGAAGGGGCCTCTCTCCAAACACTGAATAGCCCTTCTTATTGTTTCTAAATTCAATAGCTGGCCCCTCCCCTTTCCAGCGCCTCTTTTTATTACTCGTCTCATTTATTGCTGCGCTGGGTCTGTTGATATCGGCCTCTGCAAATGAAGTTTTTGCAACAAAGGTTATTGAGATAAGACCATGGGATCCTGGAGGATGAGTGGCGTCAGAAAGAGGTAATTGGCTCCTTGAGTGTTGGATCAGAGGAAGAGTTACAGCACTTTTTAGAGGCATAAACCGGCCTCCCCGCTCAGGTTTTTCCCCTCATGTAACCACATCGCTCCGTCATCCTCAGCTCTACGTTTGATCTTCCTAAAGGTTTAAACTCTCTGGTGGGAACAAAACACATCCTCCCCCACCAGGCGTCATTAAACTTTCATCACAGGTGGGCGGGGCACACACAGATTTTTACCCAAATCAGGATATTCTCGTTTTTAGAGTGATTTTACAAGTAATAAAAGCTGACTGACGGCCGATTTTCAGACAGAAATATATAAGATAAATTCATATATTACCTATATTACCTAATGACCTAATAGGGAGTCTTTATAAAAATGTATTTACTACCATCTTTCTGCTCTGTTTAGCTGTTTATAAACCAAAGCGATCCCCAAATTTTGAGTTTGTCCTTCTAAGTGAAGCCGTTTCCAGTTTATGAACATACGAGTTTCCACTTTTCTCCTTAATATCTTCAGTAATAGAGCTCATTTAGTGGAAATCAGAGCTTATTCTGGCGAGAAAAAAGCAGAAAGTGTGAGTTTTTCCTCTCTGGTTCTGATCAGAGGCTCACGGTAAGATGGAAAACCACCGACTGCTGCATGTCAGAGTTCCTTGGGATGCAGATCTGAAACCGTTTCAACTATATGTGTCATTTTCAGTCTAATATGGAAGAAAACCAAAGTGAGGACAGATTCAGTCTGGAAACGGGTAACTCTGAAAGCGAGAACAGGGATGTCCGGCCTCTTTTGGGCCTCCTTCTTCCACGTGAATTCCCCCATGTTCATTTGTACATTCAGATCTATATTTTTAAAGATTGTATTTTTCAGTTTAATCATTTCTGTCCTATATTTTTATTTCTACATTTTATTTCTTGCTTCTCATAGAAGTGTTGTGTTGTGCACCAAACACCAAGGCAAATTCCTTGTAAGTATAAAAACCTACTTGGCAATAAACCTTATTCTGATTCTGATTCTGATTCAAAAGTAGGAACTAAAACTTCTGGCCCAGTCTAGTCCTTCGTGTATATATTTGTCTGCTCATCCTGTGTCCTTTTTCTCGGATTTTCCTTTTCTTATGGTTCCGTATTTGCTTTCCTGGGCACAACCTGTACTTTTTTTTTTATTTTTATCTTTTTTTATTTTTTATTTTTTAGGTGTAGCAGAATGCATCTTAATTTTTATCTATTTCAAAACTTTTTTGTGTGCGTGTGTCCTTTTTCTTATGACTTTTTCTTATTGCCTGGGACTGATTGGAGCTCGTTTTGTTGTCTTTTTTGTTTTGTTCTTATAACTCAAGGGAATTGTATGGTTTGTTTTATATGCATCACATTGTAAATGTATGGCTATGCAATTCTTGTCAAAAACCAAATAAACAAAGTTTAAAAAAGTAGGAACTAAAACGTTTTACCTCCTCTGGCCGGCCCAGAGCCGGAGTCCCGGTGAGCAGCACGGCGCGTTTGGCGCTCTGAATCAGAGGAACCAGGATCTTGGTGCGCGCGGCGTTCCTGGATTTGAGGTAGTGGGACTCGTCCACCAGCACCACGGCGAAGCGCTGCCTGCCCAGAGCCTCCACCAGGGGGCGCGCGTCCGCGGCCAGCAGGCCGTAGCCCAGCACCGTGACCTTACTGCTCCCGATGGCCCTGAAAGCACCACAGCAGACTCTGAGTCACACACCAGATCATGAGGAGTGCCTCCATCCTCAATTAGCCACCGCTCTGCGTTTCCCGGATCACCGGTTTCATTATCGGTCCGATAAATTCACGGGGAGCTCCCGAAAAAGCAAAGATGACATCCAGCAATGTGACAAATACAGTAGGGGAAATAAGTATTTGACCCCTTGCTGATTTTGCAGGTTTGCCCACTTACAAAGAATGCAACGATCTATAACTTTAAACATATGTACATTCTAACAGTGAAAGACAGAATCCCAAAGAAAATTCCAGAAAATCACATCATATGAATTTATAAAAATTGATAACCATCTGATGGTATGTAAGTGGGCAAACCTGCAAAATCAGCAAGGGGTCAAATACTTATTTCCCCCACTGTAAGCCGAGAGCCGTTCTCCTGCAAAAGCATCGGACTTTAAAATCCTATGGAATAAATGTTTGCTGAAAACTGTAAATAATACATCAACAAAAGAACTAATTTCCCTCTGGGATTATTAAAGTATTTCTGATTCTGATTCTGAAAATCAACAGGTTTAAAAAGTAGATGAGTAAAGATTTATTAACAGTAAAGTAAATTAGAAAAGGTCTTTCTATAATAAAAAATAGCCCAAAAAAGGAGGAATTATTAAAATATATATTTTTTTAGTCTACACGTAGATCATTTAACAACAGTTTTATCTAGACATTTGGCTTTTTAGCTTAAAAATCGCACAGTTGCAGCTTTCCCAGGCATTTCAAAGAGTTACCTAAACTACTGCTCATCATAAGGAGGAGAAATGAAGGAAAGGGAGCTAAATCTGTCACTTTATCAGCAGCTTTTGTGGCTTCTGATTAAGGTGGAGTTCACATGATCTGATGAGCTTGATGTGCGATAAATCACATGCTCACACTGCAACTGATTAAAAATCTATTTAAAAATCAAAACTGGCAAACAAAGACTAACGAATCAGTTGAAGTTTTGTCTTTTGTCTCGTTCCCACAGGACTCCTGCATCACATGTCCTTAAACGACAATAAAATGATAAATAAATGTTTTCTCTGTTCTTTTTCGTGTTTTGCTAACTTTTGATGGATTTTATAGCACTCAGATATAAGAAAATACTGAATATTAGGGGTTTATTTCAGCTGGGATGTGCTGCTTTTAGCAGTAAATGGTTTAAAAATGGACATTTCCTGTTAAAATGTAATGCTGTGTTAAGTCACCTGGCAGTCTGGAGCCATATGGGACAAACAGGTGGGTGTCTTTGCCTTTGGGTGAATGAACACTTAAAGCATCAATTGATTGGTTTATGATCTGAATGTCTTGCCCTTTAGTGCTGAAGATCCATTCAAATACATTTTTAGATATGTTTGCAATCCCGAGAAAACAAGGACACTCCAACCTGCAACAAATCAGCGCTGTTTCCTAAACACACAAAAGATCACATCAGCAGCCTGAAACCTAAAAGCATAAAGAAAAAACCTAAATAAAGCTAAACCAGATAGATAGATAGATAGATAGATAGATAGATAGATAGATAGATAGA
>CAJRST010015557.1:557088-592596 GCA_907169785.1 Menidia menidia | reverse complement strand
GGGGAACGTTAGATGGGGTCTGAAGCTCAGAGATTGTTTCACAGAGACACACAGCAGCCAGCTGTTGCTGTAAAATTAAAAAAAACTTTATCTTCTGCAGACGAGCACAACAACAATATGGTTTGAGGTTTTTTTTAGGGGATTGTCTTGGATCCCAAAACACCTCCTGTCAGATCTCACGGCCCTTTGGCACATAAAGAGGACGTCAGTGTAAACAGGGCTGATTTTGGACAAACCTGCCACTCAGAATTTGCTTTTTTTTTTCCCTTTGCTGCTCCTGTTCGTATTTCTGTGTCTGATTTACCTTCAGAGACGCCTGTAACCTTGGTTTGACGTAGTTCTATAAAGGAGGGAAGTAACAAAAACATCCCGGGTCATAAAGGTCACACATCTAATTATGCTTTTGTTGGAGTAGAAACCAAATGTTTTCAGGAAAATCTTAGGTTGAAAAAAGACCCGAACAAAAGTGAACGGAAATTTTCGTCTAATTTTTGTTAAATACACACACCGGCACTCCATTCAGCACTTTAACGCGGATAAATGGAGCATCTTTATTCCTTTATTTACACAAAGCGATTTCATTATTAGGCTCAGATCCATGTAATTAAAAATAAACCAATAAAGTCAGTGATTGCATACGTCCATTGATCCAGTCCTCAGTTCTTCAAATCTTCCTCCAAGCAGCTAAACTGTCTTCTAATCTTCAATAGTAATCTTTTTTCCAACTTTTCGTTTAATATTTTCCTCATTAAGCCACTTAACTCTGACCTGTTAATTATTCAGGCAAAACTAAGGCCCCTAACTCAAGGGATGAGCCAGCGTCTGCAGGTTAAAGTGGATCTTTGGGATTTTTCTAAGCAGCAGCCTGTCACATCATGTGTTCCCATTTCTGTAGCTGATGGCTGAAAAAGGCCAAACAAAACAGTTTGACAGACAGGAAACAGGATTTTTAGTATTCCCAAAGAGCTGCTGGTTGGAAACCGGGCAGATCTCAGCCTGGTGAGCAGGGAGGCCTTAAAACATTTGAGGAAACTGGATAAAAGAAGAAGAGTTGAGCCTAAAAAACTACCTGAAAGTGAATAAAGAAGCTTGGAGAGCTGCTCCTGAAGACTCCTTAAAGAAAGGACACGGCTGCTGGAGAGGCTTCAGCTCTGAGCACAGATTAAATTGTAAGCTCCTTAAAGTTGAACAAACTTTTTAAATCATAAACAAATCTCCTCTAAATGACTATAGATTGGAATGTGCTTGATGTTTTCATAAAATATTACACCTACTTACTGGGAATGGACTGAAGAAGCATGTGAAACCACTGAAAAAATATGTAAAAATTCAAAGGTTACCAAATATAAACTTAGTATCTGAAGCAATACCGGTAAATTATTTACCAAAAGAAGATCAAAATGCTTTGAAACCACCAGTTTATGTCTGTATGGTATTGTATAGGTACTGTAGGTATAATGTATGTGTACTGTCTTTGTCTAACTGTCTATGTCCACACCTAAAATCCATGTCTATGTCTGCATGGGAAAGCAAGAAACGCAATTTCAATTATTTGTATGAATTTAAATTGACAATAAAGCCTACTTGACTTGACTTGATCTTTGTTTGAATCTAAATAGACAATAAAGCTTACTTGACTTGACTTGATCTTTGCATGAATCTAAATTGACAATAAAGCCTACTTGACTCGACTTGAAATCAGTTTACTGCCGATTGTGCGATTTTAGGGGAACAGAAAGTGAGGCGAAAACCTGGCGCTGATGCCCCCGTTTCAGGAACAATGATAGTGCGACACGGCCCCCAGCTGGCGCGTCCCAGTGGAGAATATGCAGCAAAACCAAGCCCTGGTTCCCCGAGTCCGGCGGGCCGGGGCCCATTGTCTTGACCTTGCTTATTCATAAATGCCTCCAACATCATGTCGGAGCACACGGCGCAGCAGAATGCCTCCGACACAGCCTCTCATTATTCTTTCTCCTCCCCCTCCTCCTCCTCCTCTTCCTCCCCCCTTCTCCGCCCTATTTCTCTCTCTCAGCTGAGGAACATGATTAATGTGCACCTTGCCACTGGTGGTTTTTCTAATTGCCAGCACACCGGCCCAGTCAGCGCAATCAAAAGACGCACGCACACATCCGATCCTGTCTGTGTGCAAAAAAAAGCAAAAAAGTGAACACAATAGAAAAGGAAAAACACACACACACACATAGAGACACACACCCCCAAAAAGGAGGCGCACACACGAAAAAAAAAAGAAAAAAAACGAATAGATTTTTTTTTTTTCCAGGGCCCCCCCCCCCCCCCCCCCCCCCCCCCCCCCAGGAGGGAGAGGGCCGGGGCAGGTGTTTGCCATTTCCCACCACATTAATCATCCTCCTTTAAATAACCTGAGTGTCGTCTTGACGGTTTGAGACTGCGAGCGTGCCGCAGCCTTGTTGCCTGACGACGGCACGCCGGCAACAGTCGCATCTCTCTAATGTTATCTCGGGAACGCACGAGCCCAAAAGTGTCAGGAAACGGGATTTGATGGCTCTGACCTCTGCTCGCCGCTGTGTTTTGTGGACCCGCGCCTAACTCCAATCTCCCGGTCGGGAAAAAAGACGCTCGGCCCAGAACTGGACCTGCAACGCGCGGCGTGGGAGGCTGAACAAAAGGGCCGACTCCAGCCAGGATATCGGAAAGATTCTTGGGTTCAGGAAGCATTTTATGCTCTTTGTTGTAGCTTCACTTGAAATTGAAATAAAATAACCTTTAGTTGAAAAGGTGTGTGGTTGTGGAAGGAGAAATATAACAGCAACAGTGAAAAGAGAGAATTAAATGGAACAATTCTCAGCTTTGGCTTATGGAATTTGTTTGTTTTTAAGATTAAATTTCTTAAAAGCTTCTGTTACTCGTGAGAACCATTTCTTTTGGGTCATCAGAATGATTTCTGTTCTGCTTTTTGCATAACTTTGGAGCAGCATTTTCTCAAGAGATTCATTCCATTTTTAATGCTTGTTTCAGCCTCACATTTATACATTTAATAATACTTTTTTTATTAGGTTTTCAGCTATATCTAAACATAATACTTATGCAATAAATTACAGTGGTGGCCGGTTAAATTTGCAGGTGCGCAGAAGTTGAAATAGCTAATGGTTAGAAGAGATGTAAAATGCTAAAAGAACACTTTGCACCTTTTCAGAGAAATAAGATCATTTTGTACTTGGAAAGAAATTTACATTGGAAAAAAGTCAATTGTGAGGTTCTTTTGATTACTAAAGAAGCTTGCCTGTGACATTCTTTATCTTGCTGTTGCTTAATGTGTGCTAACGTTAGTTAAACTTAGCTTACTATTATCATTCTATTCAGCTAACGTAAACATATAACTCAGCTAACATGAGTTCTATCCAGTTATTATACAAATAAGCATTTCAGAAACACTTTCCTTTTTTCAAAGAGCACGTTCTGCTTAGGTATGAATAGTTGTATGTGAATTATACCATTAAACGTCGGTATAAACAATCTATTTCTCCATATACATTAACAGTATTTCTCTGCTCCCAAGAAGTGCACATTTACTTTAAAAATTAATGATTCCTCAAATGACTAAATGAGAATATTTAATGTGGTATGCATTAGATGTTTCTCAACAAAATAATTATTCTCTCCAACACACAAAATAGGCCCAGCAGGCTATAACATTTATTTATGATGTGTACCCTCCACAATTAGCATCTCTGTAAACCTCCTTTTTATGGGGTGGATGGATAGTGTCCGCAAAAGGCAGAATTACATAACAAGGCTATCTGTAACTAATGTTGAGGATTTTTTTAAATAATACAGCTCACACCGTCTTAATAACTAAATAAATATATTGCAATAAAAGAAAAGTTTAAATTACAGTTATGCGAGGAAGAAATTGGATCTTAAGAAGTAAAAATTGTAAGTGAGGTATCTTTTAATTGTATATTTTCTTAGTCATCAGGTTGTACGGGATTCAAGTTATCTCAATCTTAGTCTGTGCTTTTCACCACTGTGTTTATTCTTAAAGTTAATTGTAATGACTAAAATGAGAAGTGAGGGGTTATTTTTCCAACAAATTAATTAATGATATCCAACAGACTTGAATCATGCCAAACTTTGGAAAGACCCTGCATGAATCCAGCTTTTTTTAAAGTTTAATTCACACTATCTCATTGATTTATTGTAAAATTGAAAGAAAACTGTGGATATTTTACATTTTCCTACTAAAATTATACCTAGCTTGGTTAACCAGAAAGGAATTTGAGCCAGCAGTCTGTGTACTAACGCTTCAAAATGATGCTCTTTTCCACACATTTTGTGGAAGTTCAACAGGAAAACTCCTCTTATTCGAATAAAAAAACATGTTGGAATTGCAATACATCACACAGCTTTTGCAAAAAGCTCCATTCTGCACATTTAAGCTCCTTCCTAATGGAGCATCCTTTCCGATGGAGGATTTTCCCAGCGAACAAACAGCAGAGGAAAGGGTGGAGCAGCTCTCAAATCTTCAGTTCAACTTTCTAAACAATTCCATCAACCTCATCTCGGGGGTTTTTATCGTCGACTTTCACAAATCACCAGCCATTTTACCCCATAAAACTCCCTCCCTCCCTCCCACTCCCACGCAGGCTGATTCAGAACTATCTGAATAGCAACAACATTTGATGTTTCGGTTGGCTGCCTCGGAGTCTCTGGATGTTAGATATTTCTCCCACGGATCCTCCCACGCTGCCAGGTATCTAACATCAGTCTGTGATGTGCACCGCATTTCCAGGATTATTTCATAATGACGGGCTGCCATTTATTTTTTGGCTGTCATCCTGTCATGTCTACTGTAGCTCTATTTTTGGTGGCCATATCCTTTATTTTCTCAGGATGTTTGCCTTTCCTACAAAGTTTGGAGCTGCAGCAGCTGCTCAGACCTCACTCCATTTTCCCTTAAAATCAATTTTGATATCCATCTCTAGGCTCATATTAAGCTTTATCCCTTTTTAAGCATGTTATACTAATCATAACATGGTTATAAATTAGGATAAAACCCTGTAGAAGGTATTAACTTCTCTATTATCTTAAGATGTGAGCCTGGATCTTATTATAAAATTATTATTATAAAATTCTTTGTAAATTAGTTGTAATATAATTTTGTGACGACTGACCTGAAAATTATTAGACAGATTAAACTTCTCTTTTTTGTATTTATTTAATTTTTTAACAAAATAAATTTGAGTTGGCTACATATTGTAATGTTTTTACTATAAACTAAAATACTTAATTGATAAACTGAGTCTCAAATATGATACATATGGTATTAAAAAGGATCATTCGACTTAATCAAGACACTTTTCAATCATCTGGAGCATTATTGCAGATCTAAGAGATTTAGACTGACAAAGACAATGTCTGCTAGTGGATTTAATGTCTTTAACGGTCTCTCACATATGAGAAATACTTCCTCTCTTTTAAATGCGGACTGGGAAAAGGACAGTGGTCAATTTAAATGGCTCAATAGTGCCTGTGGCCCTGCTGAGTGAAATAAATGGCCCAGATTGACAGTTAACACCAGAAAGATGTTGACTCACTGCCCGATAATGCTGCTTTTGGTCAAAGCTTCCACATGAAAAGCAACTAGGGAAATAAAGCACGTCTACACAGCTCGTCCAAATAACTGAGCAGAGACAGGAAAGTCCTACCGCTGTGCACATTTTCCCTGATTTATCCGACAACGTTTGCCCTGAGAGAGCAGCCCAGACTGCGGGTCACCGTCTGGGTCTGATGCTTCATTCAGAGGCAACGGGGCTCTGCATTTACAAAAGGTAAGCACATTTAAAGTTTAAAGTCACGGCCTCTTTGTTTAAACTTCTCCTTTCATTAGCCTCTGGCAGACCTACCAGATGTTCTGTCCATCACAGACTGAAACCAAACTAAATATGACAAAAATATCAACGATAACACGTGTTTAACAAAGCTCACATTCATAGAAAAGCTTATAAATATAAATATACATAGTCAGATTGGTGGAAACGTGTTGTGTGTTCAGAATCATTCCAGGGATAAAAGGCAGATAACTGAGCAATACTTGAAATCTGTGGGTAAATCTAAATTTCTGATCCAAAGTGTGTTAAAGTAAAGCTGAACGTTGGTTGTTTCCATCTCTTGAGCTATGGAATTGCAATATATCACATAAATCTTTCTTTTCTTCTTCTTCCCTCTACTGTTAATTTTACCATGAAAGGACACATTTGGAGGGCATTTATGATCAGTTTGAAGCTTCAAGCATTTTTTCTTTCGAGCAAATACAAAATAAATAAAAGCACCATCTTTTTCGATACCTTAACAGAACAGAAAAATACAATGCAACTCTGACAGCACCACTGACCCTCCAAAGGCCCAAGAGGAGGGCCACATCTGGATTTTAGACTGTGTTAAACCATTTAAATGCCTTTTATAAACAGGCAATATCAATATAACACAAGCTTGGACATCAATGTTGAAAAATGAATAAGATGGTACAAATTCCACCTTTTAAAATGCACAATTTGAATCACCATCTATTGGTGGTCTCAATGGAAACCTTTACTCAGTGGCTGGTCCTGTCCAGAAACTCAGGCCAATTGGATCAGACATGGAAAAGATACTTGGGGTTTCTCTAAAAATTGACTTTTTATCTCCACTTTTGTGACTAAAGAAGCTGGGACAACACAGCCTGAATAGATTCAGGGTGAAACATTTTTCTGCTTTGGATTGGCCACAAACCTCCAACTAAAACGGCCCGGCACAAAACCTGATGGAATGCCTTCCTCCGGAGTACTTGACCTGTTTTATTCACTCTTCCAGGGCGAAGGTGTCAGACTCCAGACGGCCGCTATCCTGCAGGTTTAATTTCCCTTCTTCAACACACACGATTCAGATAAAATGGGTCTATTCAAAAGATTAAATCAGAGAAGCACCTGCAGGAAAGCGGCCCGAATGGGACCAGTTTAAGGGTCCCTGCTTAAATAAATGGTTTTTGAGGATCTGGACTCAATATTTCTGCTTTGTGACAGCTGAAAAGCTTTGGGCGACCAATAGGTCAACACGTCTGCTTGATAATTGTATTTATTTATCTCTAAACTTGTGCAAGACGGTCATTAATTTATCTATTTTTTTATTTCCTTACATTTGTATCCACGCTTTGAAACCACAGGATGGTAGTTTGTCGAGTTTAATCTAAATCTGTATTCATCTAAAGAGGTGGTCTGGTCTTAAATGTTAAGATCCTGGACTGAAAACCCTGGTTTTGGACCAATAAGTCACCCACCGTCAACTATCAGACTTTAGTCTTGTCTTTACCTCTTTTGGTCCTCTCAGATTAAAATGAGGAAGTCTTATTTAACCCCTGTAACCATCAGACTGGAACCTGACAAATGGGGACCTAACAACATTTACCTAATACCTCAAAAAAGACATCATGAGCTGTTTAAATGCCGTAAAAGAAATATCAGTGATAATCTAATAAGCCACATAACTCATATTAGACAAGGTGAAGCATCCATAGATAAGACAGTGGATGAATCTCTGCTTCCATCCTGGTTCTAAACATCCCATTAACGAAAGCTCCCACCACAAAAAGGAGTATTTTCTCCTGTTTTTTCCGCCCCGCTTCGGCTGTCACGCTGACGCCAATTGACCGAACTGGCCGTCCACACAGTGCAGATAAAGCCAATTGACTCCTGACCCGCCCGAGCTGGAGGGCACCGCCTCCCAGTGTTCCTGAATCGATACGGCTGCTCCACATAACCGCTGCACCCCTCAGATTGGCTCCCCTTGTGCTGACCTTCCCCAGAACTCACGCCTTGACTGGTCAGGGAGGAGGGAAGGGACCAGTCCAGCTCTGCTGAAGCACTTTAAGCTGAACACCGAATAGAGATTTTGGGCCAAACTTTCTGAGGATGGATCCTGGCTCCTTTGTCTCTGCGACCATATGGCATCAATGTGGAAGTGATGAGGAAATACTTTAAAGCTCCATTAGGCAAATTATCTGAGTAAAACTATTCTTTTCAGACCAAAAACTCACTGGCGCTGCGATGGAAAATATGTTATGCTGCAGATTTACTCTAAAAGGACGAGAATAGTTTGGGTTTTGGCTGATCAAACACTCTTCCCAACTCTTTTCTTTAATATATTGTACATTACACAGGAATTTAATAAGAATAAAATGTGCAAACTTACTGTATTGGATTAATGATGCCTTGCTTTTCAAGGATTCAAAACATTTTATGCATCCTACATCCTGTGTATTTATAAGCAAATGCGTGTATAACACTCCACAGAGGCCTCTTTAAAACAGGGAAAGCTTTGAGTAGCTCTGCTGAGAAACATTTCTGTAAGTGTGTCAGAGATGGGGCAACTAAACAGAGCATGCTGCATCACTGCTCACCGTCCATCCTTAGATAAAGCGAACTGCACTCCCTCCATTTGGAAAGGCATCAGGCGCTGCAGGAGCTTGTGAGGAAGCCCTGACAGTTGCTGTGACCATCTTGTATCACAGCAAGAGGTCTGCTGGGCATGATCATCCATTTCCATTCAGAAGTCCTCCTCTCAGCCAGCTCGGATTGTAAGCTGGAAAATTAAAAACACTGCATGTTGAATAGCTATTGGACAGATAATAAAAATACATATTTTAATTCAATTGGCCATTTTGTATTTCACGTTTGCGATTTTTGAATCCCTGTGTGGTTATTTGCATCTAATTCAGGTTAGTTTGACTCAATTTTGGGACAAATGACCTCATCCAAGTCAGCATCCATCTTTCAAAATAGGTTTTGTTTCTCTGTGCTGTCATGTTGTGACACATTTTGGTTGTTTTCTTTTCTTTTTTCATAATTTAAACAGCATTTTATGTCTTCTACTCACAACTCCTTTAACACACTGTGAAAATCCAGGAAAAGGTATGCTTTTTGAAGCACTTTTATATTATTTAGATTGACATAGCTATAGTTATTTATTTATAACATACCCCAAACTGTCGTTTACATAATATGTTTAATTGATTATGAAGTAATTCAGATAATTTAGATGAAGACATTACCTGTCTACCTGTTGGGGTCCTCGTGCAGGACGTGCATGCCAAAAATTTACAGACAAATCCATCAACACATCTCAATTTCACAGGTCCATGGCCTCATATCAGAAGCTAACTTCAGTAAAGTAATTAGCATCACAGCATGGATGTAGCATACTTAGCAACCCCGTACAGGAAGTGGGCACTCTTACAGAAATAAAAGCGCTTATTAAACATATTTTGGAGAGTTCACAAGACATGAAAGATAACTTATGAGCAGTGTTTTATATATGGAATATCGTTAGTAAGTGTTTAAATATAGCTTTTACAGTTACCTTACGTTGGAGGAAATAGCATTGTTATTCCTCGGAAACTGTGCAGCTTGTGTCACAAGTTGTGCAAACTGAGCACGACTAAAACTGAGCTAAATGAGACTAAACCAATATTACTTTCGTTTATGTACGCAAAGTTTGCCTACCAGTTGTAAAATTAGTTAAGAAGAGTCGCGGTGTGGTGGGTTGAACAGTCTCGGAGAACCGGAGCAGTTTCGCGGCTTCTCCAGGGTGCGTTCGGTTTAGGACAGCGGTCACCCGCCGTGTGTGTTCATACCCACAACACGACCTGAACTCTATCCCTGAACAAATAAATGTATCAATAAAAGTTTAAAACAATCCAAACCGCTGTTTTTAAAAAGTTTAAACGTTTAAAAGCGTGCATGCCCTTTACCGTGCCGCCCCAAAAAATTAGCGTGACGACAAGACGTGATTTAATTCAAACACCCTTCGTCTCCAGCGTGAGGAGGTGACGCACAAGCAGCCCTCGCGCTCGCGCTGCCACTAACTGCCGCTAACTGACGCTAACCGCCGCTACTTCACGCTCGGTGGGAACAACGGCTGCTCACCGATTGTAAACCTAAGCGGTAAGACAACACCAGATCCCTGCAGTGTCCTGTCCAACTCTCCGATTTTCCAGAAACGACGCAGACCGGGTAGCCGCCGCCGTTAAAGCCCCGGCCGGTTGTGGCGGGGCACCGGTTTGACAGCGCCGGTGTCTGGCCGTTTTTTTCAGGCGTTAGCAAAGCGACGGGGCCAGGTAAGAAACGTTAGCTTAGCCCCGACACGGTCCAACGTCAAATGGAAGTCACTGTCTTCACTTGCGTTTCGGCAAAAGTACACACCACATAACAAGACGACAAATGTAAATCCTATCGAGACACACACTGGGCCGGCATTCGTCTTGTAATTTATACAGCGATCACGAAATATTACTCTAATATTCAATAACTTTTAGGCCCGGTTTGACTGTTTGTCCCGCAACGGACGTCGTGCTAATGTTTACTGTCAGTTCAATGCATTTGGCTTATAATCTAAGTATTTAATCAGCAAAATTGTATGCACTTACTTTCATTTAAGGTCTAAGCTATTGCTTCCAGATTGAGGTTTGCAGTGTCGCAGATACAAACGGATCATTAAATTGTGAAGTTTTGTAATGGGAGCTGGTGTGACGGATTCGCTACACAAACAATCGAAGGGTTTGATTGTGGAGGATTTAAAAACGTATCCAGAGATAGTCTGACATTCCTGCCTGCTATTACAGGGGTCAGGGTTTAATATTAGGGTGCCTGGAACACAGACCAAAAGCTATTTGTGATAAGAAATGTCTTTTCAATGCGCAGTTTGCCTCAAACCAACCTGGAGGGTCTATTAATAGGGTCGTTTGGGGTTGATGTGCAGAGTGTTAAGACCTCATTTGCAGCTTGTTGAGTCTTTTCTTAAACTATAAAACATCACAAAAAGCATGCAAGTCCTCTCCAAGATAGATTGATGGATACTTAAATTTACTTCATTGATCCCAAGGTGAATACAGAATAATGATGCATCTCTGTAAAGCATATGCTTTTGGTGCTGACATGCATTACGAGAGCTCCTCATTTTAAAAGTGCAATAGGATATCTGGGTAGAATTGGATATATCCTTGTCAAAGACCATAAATCAAAAATCCAATAACCCAAATTCGTGCTTGCTTAATAAGTAAGCCATAACCACTATAATACAGAAGCATCAGCCCAGACGATAATCGCCTCATTGACTATGTAGAAATTGACAGAGGCATTGGGAGCCTGCGAGTTGTCACCAATGAGCCTAAGCATCATGATAATTTCATTTTCATTATGGCCCCAACGAAGCCTGGTGAACGGATGCTGGTTTGGTCCCTGCGGCCGCTGCAGATGAAGCAGAGCCGGGTGCGATTTTTACCCTGCAGTTTTTTCCTTTAAGAGGGATATTTAGCATGTTTTCTGCTGGCTGGGGTTTTTAAAATAGATGAAATCACAGCCCCAGTTCTCTCCCGTGGTAGCATGACCTCCCAGAGCTTAAAATAAGTGCTAATAATTGTTTGCCCCACCAGATTCACCTGGCGCCTGCTCTCTTGACCATTCATCAGGCAGGTTGGGGCGTATTTAGAGCTGATGACATTATCACACATTGAGGTTGAGGCTGCTGTGTAATAGCTTTCACCAAAGATGTAGCCTGATGACTAAATTATTCATCGCCTTCCAGGGGGCGAAATCTCTCATTCCTCTAATATTTGGTCGGGGCCATTTAATAATTCATCCCCCTATCCATAAATTGTTTGTTCAATTGGTGACCTTTTCCCGGGATTAAGAAAGCACAAAAATAAATTCTTCAGAGACCTGGCATAACGAATGGTACAATTATGAGGCAGGATTGGATCGGATCGCTTGTCGCAGCCTGGTGTTGGTTGCTAAGTGACAGCAGGAACTTTTCCGCCCACCGTGTTTGCTGTTAAAGTGTGACTGACTGAGAGGACGAAAACAATTACATTATGGCAGTCTAGACTCGGGTACAGAGCCTGTTTTTGACGTTCTGCGTCTTTGTCCGCCTGTCTGTAATTCTGAAAGTGCCTCATGAAGTAGATTACTCCCCAAATCCCGCTCTCCCTCCTGTCTTATCTTCTGACAGATTCCTCAGAACAGAGAATGATTGAGGTTGTGATATTTTTTGTAGTTAATTAGCCTGAAACGGCGTGTCCTGATGCGGTGAGTGACTGGGTGGTGTTTCAGGTGCTGGCGTTGGGAGTCGGTGGGATTTGTGCGGTGGCCTTGTGTGAATCGCAGGGTGCCAGCTTTAATGGGAAGGTAGCCCAGCGAACAGCTCGGCCGCACAGCAGCCAGCGCCTCCCCGCCGACTCTCCACCTGCTCTTTGAGCACCTAGCTGGCCGCCGACGAGTCGCTGCTGTCCTCCTCCTCCCGCGTCCGCCTGCCTTTCCTCTTCTCCTCCTCTGCGCCTCTTTCTCTGCGCACCTCTATCCCCGCTTCGCCTCCCTCCCGTTTGCTGCTCTTCCTCCCGGTCTCCTTCAATCCATCCCATGTCCCTGGCTGCCCTCTCCCCCCCCCCCCCCCCCCCCCCCTCCCCCCCCGCCTCTATCTTAGAGCAGAGTAGCTAATGAAGAGCCCCATTTAGCCAGTGACTTTGGTTCAGTTGGTGCTCCATGGTGCCGGCCGGCCTCGGCCTCCG
Organism: Menidia menidia; assembly: GCA_907169785.1. Taxonomy (NCBI): domain Eukaryota; kingdom Metazoa; phylum Chordata; class Actinopteri; order Atheriniformes; family Atherinopsidae; genus Menidia; species Menidia menidia. The sequence continues at coordinate 580,022 of CAJRST010015557.1, read as the reverse complement.
TGACTGGCTGCTGAGGCTGTGACATCACGCGGGGGCCAGCTGTTGATTTGGCGCTGTCTCCAAGGCTGGCTGGCTTGATGGGTTGTGGCAGGTAGACGAGTGTTCGCGCTGCGCTCTTCCCCTCCCTCCGTTCCCCTCCCTCTCTTTGTGACACCCACTCCCCTCTTCCTCTCCTTTACACTCTCCTCTCCCCGTCTCCCACTCTCACTCGGTCGAGCAGGAGTACAGGAGGCAGCAGGAAGCTGCCGAGGAGCGAGCTGGGAGGCGACTCCAGCCTCCTCTCCAGCAGATTGTGCCTCCTGTACCATGGAAACTAAACGCTCAGAGAGCAGAAGGGATGGAGGGCAGAACTGCCGGGCATACAGGTATGTCCTGCAGTTTCCCGTCACTCTGCAGGTCTGCAGACACATTTTTTAATCCGATTAAGACTTTTATGCTTGAGCTTTTTCAGCCTCTTTGAGAGTCTTCAACTCACTTCTTCTTAACAGACGTAACTAGACTGTTACTTCCTGCATGCTGTGTCTTTTTATCAGTCCGTTAGGTCAGAAATCAAGTTTGTGGCCGTTTTTCTCGGGTTGTCAGAGCAGGCGCTACATGAAAATTCTTCTTTTTTCTTTTTTTTTCTTTTGTCAGATCTTTATTAATCGCTGAGCTATGCCAGAGCTCTCGCTGATATGTTCCCCGCACTGCTTCTGCTTTTCATTACAAGGATAATTAACCAAGATCAGCCAAAAAGAGGCTTCACTCTGCTAAGCTCATCCACTGTTGCTTCTGTTTTCCCCGTTTGCCCTGCAGGTGTTGTCTGCAAATAGACTTTTAATGACTTTTTTCATTTTTTATTCCTCTCTCTGAAGGCTTCGCAGATTTAGAAATGCTAAACTTGCATGTCAGCTTTCTGTGCTCATTGTTTCCACCCTAATTGCCTTGGTTAAATTCCCTGGAAGCTCTCTTATGGGATAGGTAATGGATTACCTACATGCTCTGCTGTGGATTTAATTTATTAAGACTGGCTGGCTGCACCTCTGCTGTGCCGCCCTGCCTCGTGCAACCTGAAGGCACAGAGAGCAGCGCAATTAGGGGCTCATTTGTGCCTCTTTTTTTCTTTTTTTTGCTTATTCAGTCTTTGCTCTCAGAAGCAGTGAGTTATCCTGGCGCTGCTTGAAATTGAGACAGTGTATGAAAGTAATATAATTTCATAGGCTTTACCCTAATCGTCTTCTGTTCCAATTATATAGCTCCCCAGTCAGTGCTTTCGTTGCTTTGCAATTAGCAGAAATGGTTGGAAAATGGGAGATTAGTTACCCAGTTAAGCAAAACACTGAGAGCTATTTTATTGCAGCGCCGTGAACATGAACCAGCGTTTGTAACTGATTATTTGATGCCTGATTTTTATCATTCAAGTTGAATGTCAAATAGTCTGCAAAAGTCCGTCTGCTGTTTTAATTTTGTTGTTTTTGTTTCTTTGTTTTTGTGCAGACTGTGGAATGTTTTCTTGCTTTCGCAACACTTTCTGTGGCTTAATGTGAAAAATGAGCTGTTACCTTTGTAACGGCGTCTGTGGGTTTGTCTGGAAATTATTCTGTGTATAATTTCCCAGCTGTTTGGCTCCTCTGGTGCCTTCGTCCTTTTCGTGTTTGCAGAAGCTCCTCAGCTGCAATAGTAATTGAATTATTTCTCACTGCATAATCCGACAGCCTGCAGAAAGATGCCACACTTCTTTCTCCTTCAATCATTGCTTGGCTTTGTTTTAGAGTACATAAAAGCTTTCAAAATGTGTTGTTCTTTTCCACCTTTTTTTTTTTTAACTCTTCATTCTCTGCCGAGAATAGACCCAGGGATGGAGTAGCAGATAGAGCGAGCGGATTGGGGGTCCTTCACCTCTAGTCGAGTTGGTTATAGCCAGACGAGAGCTTTGATCCACGTAAAGCTGAGCAGAACAGAGGTGCAGAGGTGTGGGAGGGAAAGGTCAGCCTTTGCGGGAGAGAGGCAGGTGAGTGTGTGTGCGTGCTGCGATGGGGTGGAAAATAAGCAGATATAAGCATTTTGGCTTGCCATCAAAGGCAGGCTCTTAAACGCCTCACGGTGAAAGGAAATCTGTCATCATGAGAGCAGTCCGATTAGAAACTGCTGTTCGATTTACTGAAAAAACACTTTCAAGGGGTTATGAACTTTTCATTTCTGTCAGTAATATATATTTGGTGTGTGTGTGTTGTTTTTTTAAAATAATCGGCAAATTTTTCAGCTCTGGCTGCTTTCCCAACCCTTTGATTCTGCAAATCTGCATTTAAATTCACCCATGAATTTGCATTGTGTGCTAACGGGCAGGTCGGCTGCCTGTGTGTGTGAGGGCTGCGAGTTGAGGCGATGACGGCAGTGTGAATGGGTGGGATGACGCCCACCGATGCCAACCGGAGCCTCTTTAAGGTTGCTGCACTCTGCAGTCATTGTAATACCAATGAACCACTCCCTGTCAGCCACGGCACAATACCAGACAACACACGGGCGGGCGGAGCGCCTCCACAAGTTCACGGCTGTGGGAGATAGCGTGTGTGTCTGTGTGTGTGTGTGTGTGTGTGTGTCTCTTTGGCAGCAGCAGTCAGAGGCTGTTGATCTCCTGTCGGATGGATATGCTTCACCATCTGAGCCGGAGCAGTTTCTAACAGGAGGACGTGCGGGGTCCTGCAGCCTGCGCTGCCCGCTCACAAAACCTGGAGCGTCCGCAGCCAGGCGCCTCCGTCATGCCAGCTTTCAGATGCTGCGTGTGTGTGTGTGTGAGTGTGTGTGTGTGCGTGTGCGTGATGGCTGCAGAAGCAGCTCTGAAAAACAGAGCATATTCCATCTTTTTCTGGTTCAGACGTTTCACTGGCACTCTGGTCTATAGCAGCCTGACATGGCATCACTTGTGCTTTCAGCGAGGAGCAGGGAGGGCTAAATCTAGAGCCAGAGCAGCAAAGCGATACTCCTGTCACACATAAAGCACCATTTAACAAGGGCTTAGAGTGTGTAGACCGAGATAAGAGGCGCAGGGAAAATCCAAACTAAGGTTTTTAAGACCTGTTTAGAGAGTAAAGGCAGCGCACCGAATGGCGACGGCTCTGTGGCACGTCGCTCCTGTCTGAGACTCTGGCTTCAGGCAGAGCTGTCAGGAGGACATTTGGGAGTTAGGATCTTATCAAAACCAGGGAGAGACTCTGGGAAATGCAAGGAGAGCGAACTAATCTGTCTTTTCTGGGCCATTTTAACATGGAGCGCTATTGGATTAAAAGCAAAGATATAAAAAAAATAATAATGTTTGGCCAAATGATGAAGTAATTGCAAAAATCTGATGTGGAGCAGCCTCATCTGGTGGCTGCACCACCTGTAATGGAGGCACGGAGCTCGTTAAAGCAGCAGCCTTTTCACGCGTTTTCAAAAGCCCCGCGCTATTGTTCAGCTGGAATTTTCTGTAAAATACACATCGCCTGCGGGACAAAGTGAAATTTATGTGCCACCGAATGTTAGAAGGTTCTGAGCTGAGAAATGCCATCTCCTCCCGCTGCTCTCCGAATGCCTAACGCTCGGTTTTTACGAGGCTGGCCGGGGTGCCTTCTCCTGTTGCCTGAGCCGCACTCCCAATTTCTGTGCTCATCCATTATTTATGGTGCAGAGGCACGCACAGGTCCAGAAATAAACACTCGCCACACTCAGGGTTTTTGCTTTGTTTGCGTGGCGCGGATATGTCAGCGTGAGCTCGGTGACAGGGCTGCTCCTGACCTCTGACCCCGCCCCCCCCCAGCACCCCGGCTCTAACCCCGTCCCTCTCTGGGTTGCAGGTCGGCAGGGGTCACCATGGCGTCGGAGGCCCCGCTCGCTGTGCAGAGCAGCTGAAGCCGACATGGGCACAGAAGTCTCGGAGGTCATCGGCAGGCTCAGCCTCTCTGACGTCACCGGCCACAACCACCAGCGGCTACGCATCAAGTGAGTGGGTTCACCCTCTGATGAGCGCAGGCCTAAACCGTAGTTCCACTCTCTGCCTGCTGGTGGCGCTAACTCTGAGCCATTTTAATAGATTTATTGTCAATGAACCAGCTCAAACATCATCCAAACAAAGACTTTCATGTCATGGCATTTCAAGCTTTCCACTCATAAACTAAACGATACAAAAGAATAGCCGTGTATATTTCAGAATTTTCCAGTATTTCTTCCATTAATGTGATATATTGTATGAAATCGTAGATTAAGGTAACACAACAGACATGGCATGAATTTTTCTTTATTTGATTGACACCAGAATAAGGTGTGTTTATTTTGAGATTGAGTAGTAAAAGGGAATTGATTTCAATAAAAAATGTGAATGCAATTCTGTAAATGATCAATTTAGAAATATATCAAACGGAATAGATTGAACAATAGATCGCTGTTATAAGAAGATTATGTCACAAACACGTCAGCAGGTAAAACAGGTGAATTAAACAAGCTGCCTCCATGTCTTTGCCCCATATCCCTGCTCCAAGCTCGGCCATTTTCTCTACCTGAGATTTCACATTCCCCATGATGATCAGGGGGAAAATTCTTTACATTTGATCTTCCTTCTCTTCCATTTGGTTCCTGCTCTGCACACTGGACGTCTAACAACTTTCCAATTGTCTTTATTACACGTTTGTTATTATGTGCTGCCTCAATCTCAAAAGGTCTTTCTAAATTCACCTAGAAATAAATTGTTTTTCTCAGTAAAATACAGGTAAAAAATGGTGTTTACCCACTGAAATGGATGACAAATCAATTAACTGTTAATTTCACTACATGCCAATCTTATATAAATTTAAAAAAGAATTAGAGTTGGTGTCTTATGTCACAGTCTGATCTATTCCTATGCCTCAGTTTAAGATGATTTGAATGTGTCCTCACATTTGGGCTGGCAGATAGAGCAGGAATCAGGTTATTACAGAGCAACAGGAGCTTTAAACGTGTGCAGGGATGCAAGTGTGAGAAAACTCTGGTTACATCTGCTTTCAGTCTCACTCATAAGAGACCAGTTTGTAACTCGCAGGATTTCTTAATGCAACATCAAGGACCAAATGATGATCCATATTACTTATGCAGCCGGAGCATCGGGGATTCCAAACAGGCTCGCAGTGCAATTACCTCAGCCATGAGAGACGAGAAGGAGGAAGCACGAATACATCAAAGTCCCGGAGCCAAATTTAGTGCAATACTCTGGTCCCCTGATAAAATGTGTTTGGAAGAATGAATGATTCGGGGGGAGACAAAATGGCTATCCATCTCAAGCCTGGCTCTTGAAAATATCTGTCCAATATTGCAAATCTTCAACTGAGCGACTCGAGGGACTTCACTCATCAAAATGTCAGCGACAGACACTGAATATTCAGAGACGTGCGCGGCACTCTGGAGTATTAAGCTGTTTTCTTTCAGAATGTAAAAATAATGTAAAGCAGCAGCCGCTGTTGCTTTTTGTCAGAGCTCTGACAGGTCATTGAAATTCAGCGTCTGGCTCTCAGGTGCCCCGCTAAATTCCTGCTCCCCTCTTAGCCTCAGACGCCATCGGGTTAGCAGCACATCCTCCTCAGCCCCGGCTAAAGGTCCATTACACTGACGTGGAGGAATTGGACGGCTCATTTTTAAAGACGGCGGCTCTCACTCGCTGTCTCAGCTCTTTTGGGACGGAGATAAACAATCAGGTGTTATCCGGCCGCTCTGCTTCTCAGCAATCCGATCGAAAAACGGCCCTGATCAACGCCAGCGAATCCCATCCGAGCACAGAGCTGCTGTCGTCATGTGTGGACCCGGTTCTAATGTGCAGAGTGAATTTGAAGAGCCCATCACTAATTAACCTATTAATCATAGCTCTGGTGCACCAGATGTCAGCCCACCCTCCTCGTGCATCTGTGTGTGGATGTCAGCGCTGCATGGGGTCTGCATAAAGAGAGCCCATCAGCGGGATGAACTCACACCATGACATCAACAAAGGGAGGTCGTGGCATTACACAGATATGTCTTGTGTGGACCGCCGGTGCAAAGCAGCAGCTGCTCTTATTTTACAAACACCGAAGACTTAGACCGGCGCTCCGATGGGAGCTCCATGTAAAATGAGGATTACAGCCCTCAGCTGTCCCAGTACATCCACGATTAATCCAAAAATACTTCCAGTGTTTATTCTATTCAAACCATTTCACGTTTTTCTGATGATGGATAATTCCTTTGAAACGTAAATCACAGCAAGTGGGGTCTCCTTTTGGTTGTAAATCACTCCGCAACAGAAAGAAGCGCCTTCTTCTTCTCCTTCTTCCACATCGGCTTTTCTCACAGGAGCAAACTGGCGTCCTGCTGCGTCTTGTCCAGTCGTGTCCATTGTCTCCGAGAGAACAGCTGCAGGGCTGCGAGGCGGCGCAGAAAACCTGGTGACTGATGACCACAGACTGAGCTGTTGACACCAACTGCCTCCGCTCCTCTTCGGCCCGCCTTTTGCTGCACAGACCTTTGTCATCTGAGGTTTTCTCGATTGTCAGAAACATGCGTCACTAATTATGTCTGAATTGCGTTCAGGCAGAGTGCTGTTAATAATTTCAGTAACACGGCTGCTTATTCCCCATAACGGCCACAAATTTCAGCTGTAACTTTCCCAATCGAGATTGTCTCAACAAGAAAAAGATGGGAAATGCAAATATATCACTGGAGAACAAACATTTTAAAGTGGACATGAACTAATATGAGCAAGTAAGTTTATTTCTAATTTCATAGTCATCTACTGCTGACAGCTTTGTCAATTTACAATTTGAGTCTAATGCTCCATATGTCAAGCAATTTGGTTATTATTTTCTTAATTGCATTTTTTTCCATATTGTATTTTCATTCTGACTGGAATATGATATTATTAATTAATAATAATCCAAATACACAATGTAGTCTGGTGATTTAATAGGAATGCTTTTTTATATTTTTTTTTAGTTATGATCAATATTGGAAGAATGGCAGCAGGTAATTTAGTTTTTTTTTAAATTTCCCATAAGGATCATTGGTTGGATTTGTGTAAGAATCTCTTTCTCTGATGATTTGAAATGTCAGAAATCATTTGTAACTTCATCATTGCTCTGATGAGCCTGATCTTATTATTAGATCTTATTATTTTTGTTTTTAAATTGACTGTCACATGAGAACAATTGTCTTATTCAACCCAGTTATGAAAGAAAACCATGAAAAAATACTTTGGACTGTTAGATTAAAAAGGAGCAGAGTTTTACCAGACCAGTTGTATGTTTCCAATCCTATTTGAGAATAATTGAATCATTATTGTTCAATGAAAGCACTCTTCTTCATCCTGATGGAGACCTGCAACTCTGGAATCACATTTAAGTCCTTTACAGCCCAAAAACCTCAATCCAGGCAGCGAAAACACTATTTACATGATTTATTGAATTATGATGTATTCTCCAGTCTTTGTTTGCTGGCATTGTGTTTGCGTTTTCCTGCCTCCTCTTCTTGTGACATCTCCAGGGCAGAGTGGAGAGTAGACAGTGACACATGTCACATGTAGTGATAAAACTTTCAGGAAAGTCCTTTTTTATTTATTGTTTTTAGTGGAAGCCCAGCCGCCTCATCACCTGGACCTCTGAGCCTCCACACACAGCTCGGAGCCATCACTTGTGATCCAGATTCCAATCTCTCAATAAGCCCAACTTTCAGAGCCTGTGTCGTGTTCCTCTGCTGCTCTCTCTCTCTTGATTCGGTGGAAGAAACCGGCTCTTACCCAGCTGCTTCCTGTTTTCCAGGTTCTCCGTTTTTGCCTGCATCTTCCTGTAAGACTTTGCGATGAGAATGTCCGATATCGTGGGCACTGACACGATGAAGGTTTCCGAGGCCGCCGACACGGTGTCATCTGAGAAGGACAACGCCACCAAGTGTGAAGTGTCTGACCAGAGCCAGAGCAGCAGCAATAAAAAGGACGCTCAGGTAAAAAAAACCATAAAAAGAAAGGGTTTTGTGGGAGTAAGTGTGGGCGCCTGACAGCAGCCTCATCTCCATGAAAATTCAGTAAGCATCGGAGGGCCCTGGGGATCTCCTGTCACCTGCGGCATTTGAGACGGTTTTCCTGGCAGCATCAGCAAGAAAAATGATTCCTGACAATTGTAATCTGCACAGTCTGAAATAATAATGAGGGGCCTGACTCTGCCTGTGCTCAGTTCTGAGGTCAGTCAGAGGAAGATTGGGTGTCACCGAGCAGCCGAGGGTCGGATTTTAAAGACCTGGTTGTGGAAAGTGTTGAGCTTTTTTCCACGGGAGACGTTATAGAGGGGATCAGTTGGGGATGTAGGACAGCTGAGATCGCTTTCAGATAAACTGCTAATTAATTAGCTGTATGTCACTGGAACTCTGTGCTCTGGGACTTCAGGAAATTTGCTCTAGTTAATTTGGTTTCGGAAGTAGAACTAGCGCCGACTGGTCTGTGCTCACCTTAATAAAGAGAGAGAGATTTCGAAGCGCAGTCAAAGAAACAAAAATCAGAGAAGAAAAACGAGTCCCTTTTGGCTGGAGCCTAAAAATAGGTTTGGGGCCAATCTGGCCTTCGTGGTTGGAGGCAGAGAGAGCAGGGGAGTCAGGCAGGCAGATAATCGGAGCTCAAATCCTGGCTTATCTACCAACTTCCTGCATCTATGTTACCCTGAGGAACAGAATGACAGCAGCATGGGGGGAGCAGCAGGAGAGGGTGGAGAAGACGCAGGCGGCAGGGGGAGGGAGAGGTGGGCGGAGAGGTTGTAAGAAGGAGGGATTATAGAGGAAGAGGAGGGAAATCTGCCTGTCAACAGTCAGAGGTTAAACAATTAGCAGTTTTTCTAATCCATAATGGAGTCAGACCTCCCTAAAAGTGGGCGAAGGTCACAAGAATATTCACACATTCAAAGTTAAACAACTCGACATGTCGAGTCTCCTCAGCCGAGTAGTTTTCCACGACCTCTGCGAATGTAGGTTGCTTCTAGTTCTCTCTTTTTTTTTTTTTTTTTTTTAAAGCCTTGGTCGTAAGATTATTACACCTGAACACGAAAGCAAACACCCCTCCCCGCCCTCTCTGCTCGAGGAGGTGGCTCTGCGTCGCGGCGTCTGTTTAAGCCATCAAATATTCATAGTGGGAGTAATGGGGGACGTGGGGAACGGGGTGAGGAGCGGGAGGCAGGTGATGCCTCCTGATAGAGCCACAGAGACCAGGAAAGACGGGTTGACTTTGCTGCCATCTGCCTCCAGCCCTCCGCGGTGGGACAGGTGGCTGCTGGCCGCCCTACTTCTGCTGACTTCAGCCCTTTCCCTCTCCCCCTCTCCATTCCTTTATCTCCTGCCGGCATTGTTCATTCCCCTCCGGCCCCACACCGCTCAATTAGCTGGTGTAGCGGTGCGCTCACAGTCCCAGCCCTCTCCTCCCCCTCTCCAGCCCTCCCCCACCCCCGTATTACCTGATATAGAAAAAACGTGGGCAGGTCACAGGCAGCGGAGATGGAGAACAGGAGTCCATTTCAATTTTTTATAGGTGTTATTTGGCCCTAAAGCTCAGCGATGGAGGGGGGGTTGTCCTTTGATTTTTAGAGGACAGCATGGAAGGACAGGGTGTGTGTGTGTGTGTGTGTGATCTGTGTGTGTGTGTGTGGATGCATGTTGGGATTAGGAAGCTGAAGACTGGGCTCCGTTACAATTTACCCTGAAATGGTTCCAGCCAGGTCTGCCTCCCCTCCGTCCCCTCTCCTGCTCCGCTATGCGTGCTACTGAGAGACCTTCTGTTTACACACACATGCACACACAGCCACCGGTGCATGAAGCTCCGAGGCTCCGGGCTGTCTCACACACCGCTGGGCGTGAGGCCGGCTCTCTCTGCTCCCGCTTCACATGACAGCCGCGCAGGCCTGGAAACGGCTCTCAGAACTGACCCCAATCTCTCACAGCCGAACGTCTGGCTTTTGTTTTCTGCACTGCGTGTGTTTTTGGGGTGTGAGAAAGGCAGCATATGCTCCACACAAACACATTTAGAGGCTCGGGTTGGGTTCTAGAGGATCGGACCTCTACGTTTTCTACCTGTTTTCTTTCTCTTCGAACACTCACATATGATCAGATCAGTCAAATCAGATTTTTGGGGGTTTTCTATTCTCTATTTATTTATTTCTGTGCACTTTTCCCCTCCACCTCCGGCCAGCCTGTGAAGTACTCAAAGGTATGGTTCTCCCGTCTGCATGTTGCACACGGATGCTTCAACCCGTCTCGCGTGCATTGGATGTCGTTGTTTCCTGAATTGACTTGGAAGTGGTACACGTGTTTCCTGTCAGACGTCTTTGTACGCACTGCTGCAGAACGGATCCTCTGCAGTCTGTTGAGATGCCATTATATGAGTGACAGTGGAGGCTGCAACGCAAGTTAGAGCCAGACATCCACCTGGTTTGGGCTGTTTAAGCATCGATGATCCCTCTGCAAATATTTGGAAAGGCTTTTTTATTTTCTCTAATTTGATTTGGTCGAGAGAGCCGAACATGTTCCGAGTCTAATTTCAGCTTCATAATCTTCTTAAGCTCAGTCGCTCAAAGAATTGAGCAGCTAAAAAAAAAAAAAGATTGGACCTTTTTGCTTGCAACTGGATGGTGCTCACTGGCTGTTTTCCTGTCATATTTTGGCTTTTCAATGTGTGCTATTGATGCATTTGTGTGTGTGCATGGTTTTTAACTGTGCCCACCTACCTGCATCCCCCTCCCCACTTAGTCCAACACCAGGCTAAAGCTCGTGCGGAGCCTGGCCGTGTGCGAAGAATCCTTTCCTTGCCCTTTTCCCGAGCCTTCAGCTGCACCTCAGGTAAAAATCTCCCTCAATAACCCGAGTGTATTTACTCTGGAGATGTGCCTGCTGTTGTTCTCTGATGTGGAAAACGTTTTTAGGATGCTTGCCACCACCAAAATGTCTCCATCCGTCCAAACGGTGAACAGTCCGGCCATCGTGTCTGTCGTCATCATTAAAGCCGGCGGGTTTAAACAACTGTGTGCCGGAACAAAATTATCCTGTTTTGTTTCATTCCCTGCTCTCCGAGCCTCAAAACGGACAAACTCCACTTTTACTGATATTTACTGAGTTGTTTTGTTTAATTTAGCCTTATTTTTCACACTGCAATTATACTTTTTCAAGATTTTAAAGCATTTGTTTGTCTATAAAACCAATGCAGAAAATAACAAGGGTTATGTACAAATTAATTTACAAATCAAGTTTAAACCTTCTTTGGTCTCATGTGAAAAAATCTCTGTTATTTCATGGAGAAAATATTAATTATTCTCTCACTAATTTGATTAGATATTCACCAGCACAATTATTTCTCCGTTTCTTAATGTTTCTAATTGCTGGAACCATACTGATGCTAGTATTTGTACATATTTTTAAATTTATACTGAATATGAATGAGATCTGCTAATAACACTGCACACAAGTGAAGTTGACTTTTCACCTTTATTTGGGGTAGAAATGCTGTTATTTAACATTGTGTGTTCATCATATGTTCTGTTATGTAGTGATGTCAGGACACATTCACTACAAAAGTTCATTTCTTTTTTATTTAGTTTTTGTTTTATTCAAATTCCACACACACTTAAAAATTCATCCAAGATGCATTTAACTCCATATCACATAATTTATTGAAATATTAGCGTAAATTAGTGTAACACTGTGAAACTTTGCATCTGAGCCCTTTAAGGTTATTTTGTTCTCTCCTCGCCTCTTTTCACTGTTTGGTTTGTAGCCTCCTTTTTTTTTTTACCGGACCGGTCACTTACAGAGCAGGATCCTCTGAACATTTTCAACCATATTCCTGCTGTTTGACTTCATGTTATAGTTTGATCTTAAGCTGGTAGACTCTGGCTGTTATCTGAGCCGTTTTCTGAGGACCACCATGTTGGGTGGTGTTATTTTCTGCCAGACAGAGTGGGTCCGGACTCGTCTCTCGACCCTGTTGGCGTTTCGGTCGCGCTTTCCTCCGACTCACTGGTGCGTTCCGCTGAAAACGCAGCCCTCAGATCTTCATCTCAGCTCATTACCGTGGAGCAGATAGGCCTCTGATGCTTGATTAGCAGTCTTTGTGTGACAGCTATGATTAAATACCTGGTCGCGGCTGCCCGGCAAAAACATCCCATCATCAGAAAAAGAGCGCGCGGCTCCAGCAGGACGCCGGCCGTTAGTTTGCTAAATCAACGCTTCTTTTTCACCGTATCTCCAGGCTAAAACTTTCCCCATTACATGCCACTCTGAGCCCCACACACACACACACACACACACACACACACACAGGTGAATCTGTTCCAGACGTTTCAGCCAGTCAGCATGCAGCTCCATAACCAGAGGGCGGTGTTATTCCCACAACAGTCTCGCGTCGTCTGCACTCACACGACGTCCCGTATTACCGCCATCAATCATGTCGGGGAAATTACAATTTCCACACGTCAGCTACAGAGAGCTGTGGAGCGCTCTAATTGAATACTCCTGATATTTTTCCCCACTTCTCATATTGGCCCCGGAGTTGAAACTCCTTCTGTGGCAAACTAACCTTGAGGGGTGAGCTAACGCAATAAAAGAAAAAAGATGGAAGGAAAGGGAAAACCAGGCGGAGCTGAGCGCGCTCCGATTCTCACTCAAACTTTCATGATCACCAAATCTGTGCGCGTCCCTTTGTTCGGTGTGTCACATTACTGTCTGTGCTGTCAGGCTTTAAGGATTAACAAAGGCTGCATGGATCTGTATGCCGTCCAATCCTTAGCTGCCTGAGAAGCTACATCTGCCAGTCACTTCCAGCCCGTGCCCCGCAGCCTCGGGCCTTTGAATAGGTGCCGTACCTTTTTTGTTTTAGACTGACAGCGCGCTCATTACATATTCACAAGACCATCATTTTCCCGCTGTTTTGCCTTTATCTTGAGGTAAATGGGTGTCAGGAAACAAATGAGGCGCCTGGTAACAGCTGCACACCACCCCGCCGGTTCCCCCGCCATGCCCAGGGAACATCCGCGCTCCCAGCCTGAAGAGAGGCAGCAATCTTTAGCTCTGACACAAACAACACACGGCCCTGGACTCCCTTTCGCTTTCGGCTCGGTCGGGCAATTAGACGGTCACGTCTCTCATTTGCATCTCACATTTTCACACACACGTCGGGAACGTCTTCACATGAAGGGAAGCGCAGCATCTCATTATCTTACTCCACAGCTGTTACAGGGATCAAACTTGTGACCTTTAACGGTTATGAGCCGCTCTCCCACCGCTAGGTCACTTCTTTTCTCTCCCACACGCACACACACACACTCACACACACTCGTAGATTGTCTAATGTTGGCTTCCCAGACTTGTGTTTAATCCACTTAGAGTGCAGTGCAGTCGTAACCCCTCACCACTGTTCAGCTTTGCTTCCAGCCTTTGTAGAATTGCCTGAAAAGCAAATCAGATACAGCTGAGGGAGTGCGCAAATGTGTGTGTGTGTGTGTGTGTGTGTGAGCAACACTGTCAAACCAAGGCGATGTTTAATAGATTTTACCCAAAGATCCACAGTCTTCCAGCCAGATTGCAGCTTCTTTTTTTGTACAGTTGGCGGAGGATTACTGCAAACTCCCTCATTGTGTTGAATTTAATGGAATGAAATGTGCTGTGTTGTTTAATTTTAGGCTTAGATTCATGTTTTATTCAGGTGGCTTAATAAAAACAAGCTAATCTGGAAGATTAATTGCCATAGTGATTTGGAATTCATGGACGCAGGCGCATTATTACCGGCAAGGAAACTGGTCTCTGTGATAAACCAGGAGAGTTTATTAAGTGTCTTGCTGTGGCCTCTATTGCAGATGCCATTGTCTAATTAACCCAGGGCCTGAGGCAAGATCATGGACTTAAAAGCCTCATATTTAATGCCTCTTTTCTAATTTAGGGTCTCTTGTCTGTCATACCGAAGAGACACAGGTCACATTTAGCTTTTTAACGTCCTGTGAAATGACTTTGCTTCGATACGTGAGATATTTTGCATCTCTGAAGAAGGTCAAATCAAAACGGATGTAAAATCGACGTCGTTATGAAGTGTTTCAGAAACATACCCACTGCATATGTGGATTTTACTTCAGTTGTCCCCCCCTCAACAGGATGGATTCCTCCCCCCGGCCTTTGAAAACGAGGAACGTGGCGCCAAGGACCAGGCTGAGAAAGAGGGCGGCTGTGACAAGGTGGACAAACCTGACAAAGCGCCAAGGAAAATGCTGTCGAGAGGTGAGAAATATTTCACTCCTGGATGCAAAGTTGAGCTAAATTCTTGACCATTAATTGTATATTCATGCGTTCATAAATCATCACAAAGTAGAGGCTGCATTTATCAAGAATATTCTGCAAAAACTATGATGAATTTCACTACTTTTGTAGAGGAAAGGATCTTAAATTAATCCTAAATATCTTTGAATTCACTGTGTAGGACTTTTTAGTTGTTATAAACCTACAGAAAAAGCCAATAAGATTGATTTCAGATCATCAGAGCTGAAACATTTCTATTCATACCTCAGGCTCCTTAAAACGTGGAATTGTTTTTCACATTTTCTGGAAGCTAAGTATTGAAATGAAGCCAAATTTTGTAGCTCTCTGTGTCACACAGGCAAATGACTGCCCCCTAATAATTATATCCTTCTCCCTGTCAGGAGGGATACCCAGCCCCAAACATTTCTTTTCAGCTCCGTGTCCTCCGGTTTGTCCAAAAGCACTTCTCCGTTTGAGACGATGTCTCATTATGGGCTGATAATTGGCGTGATTCAGTTAATTGCGAAAAGCTCAAGGTGCGAAGAAATTGCATGGATTCCCGCAGGCTTATGAAGGTGTCCGCTTCCCTCTGTGGAGCAGCCTCCAATTATAGAAAGCAGGGCCCCACAGAGGGGCTGCAGCTCTGCTTTTGTTGCTGTTTGCTGACCAGCTCTTTGTTTCTCAGGCAGACCACATCAATCCCTTATTAGGTGTTAGGTAGTGATTCATTTGTTTAGCTAGCGGAGTGGAACAGAGACTCCAAAAGGCTCGAGTTTAACCGTTTTTTTATTGATCGGGATGTGTGTTTTTATTAGATTCCAGCCAAGACTACACAGATTCAACAGGCATAGACCTCCACGAATTCCTGGTCAACACACTGAAAGGCAACCCCAGGTGAGCCGGAATGCTTCAGTTTGAAGCTTTTAGAGGGCCAGTAGAGATAATCGGGAGGGATTTTTGTAACGTAAAATTCAGATTTGTTTTATGTTATTTTTCTGCACATTTTGTAGGACAAACTCACAAAAACAATTACTAAAACGAAACGCTTTGATCGGCCACAACACGCCTAAAGAAATAAACTTCTGAGAGCGACGGTCCCCCACAGTTCAGCATGAATGAATAAAACAACCCAATTATCTCTGAAAAGTCTCAGAGGTTTCTACAAAGCTTTGTTAATCATGATAGTGAGCCCACCTTTTTTTTTTTTTTTTAAACAAAAACCTCAGAACTACTTTCTTTTATAAGTATGATATTTTAGATATTTATCTTTTTTCAATAAGACTTGATTTACTAGATGCTGGTAATGTTATATTTATTATTATCATTATTATTGATACACTTTATTATTATTACATTATTATTAATAGTACATTTAACTGGATTTGTCTTTCGATTGGAGAGTAACTACTTAATTTAAATTAAATCTTTCCCCTTTTTGTGATTATTTATTTAAAGAAAACACTATCTTCTATAATTGTACAAAGCAACACAAAAGCATGAGTTTAGAACTCACATTTGTGTGTATTTTATATTTGAAAAATTCTAATATATTTATGCTCAACTTGCCCAGCTGGGTTGATTTTATTGAAGTCATCTCCACATTTCTAATCTTATCTGTGGAGAAAGAAGAGCAGCTGCTCCGTGTTTACAGTTAACGGATTAAATCGGTGTGAATCTGATGATCTGAGGGCTCGATTATTCATCACCTGGAGTTTTCTCTTTTTCCTACAGGGATCGAATCATGCTGCTGAAGCTGGAACAGGACATCTTGGATTTCATCAGCAATAATGAGTAAGACGTTCATTCCTACATGAATTAAAGTCGAACTCTAATATAAAGTGGACACTCGTCCAAATTTGATATTCACAGCTGCCAAGAGCAGGATCAAGTTATTGTGGCACAATTAAGACGAGCATCTGTTGATCAGCTGTGTGAGATGTGGCTGTTTGCGTGGGCCGTCTCCAGCTCTGGTCTTCCAAACACGATCTGAGCTCTCCATTCGCTCGCCTGTTTCGTTTCAATGTCATCCCTTCACAGCACACTTGGGAAATGTCCCATCTGGATCAGTATCGCTAATGAAGAGTCTAAAATTAATCAGCGCTTTGATTACCAGAAGCCACTTGAAACATTTCCAGAGCAAACTTCAGAGCGCTTGCAGATTTTCTTGGTGGACATGAGATGATTATGAGTTGTGGTAATCGAGCCCTCACCCCCCCCCCCCCCCCCTGCTGTCCGTTTGTAGAAGCCAAAAGAGGAAGTTCCCCCCCATGACATCCTACCACCGAATGCTGCTGCACCGGGTGGCGGCCTACTTCGGCATGGACCACAACGTGGACCCCAGCGGAAAATCAGTGGTGATCAACAAAACCACCAACACCAGAATGTGAGCCTGTTTCTTTTGGGGGGGGGGGAGCTTAATTGGTCTGAGCTTTCTGCAACATAAGCTTGTTGCAGGCAGTCGACAGAAGTCGCTTTCTGACACGTCCCTCGGCTAACATCTGTTGCTGTCAGAATCTGCATTACATTAAGCCACCTCTAAAACTTGTCAACCCCTCCCTCGTCACAAACAGACCCGATCAGAAATTCTCGGAGCACATCAAGGACGACAGGACGGACGATTTCCAGAAACGTTACATTCTCAAACGAGACAACTCCAGCTTTGATCGCGAAGACAGCACAGTAGGTGTTTTTTTTATTTTTTCTGCTTTAAAAAATGTTTTCTCTCTTCACCAAGCTGTCACTTTCATTTCTGACACGTTGGGGAGAGCGGTGGGACAATCTGGCATCCCTGACGTAGCCGCTAAAGCAAAGTTGGTGTGTGTGCGTGTCCTTGCCAGATTCGAATGCGTTTGAAAGCTGACAAGAGGAGCAAATCGATGGAGGAGAGGGAGGAGGAGTACCAACGAGCCAGAGAAAGGATTTTTGCACATGATGTGAGAGCTGTTTGTGTAGGCGGAGTGTGGGGGTGGGGGGCATGTTTCACAAATCTTTGTCATGGCTATTCATGTGCAAATTCGGTAGATCTCCTGCTAGCTCTTACTAACGCTGCCTATATGAATCTGTAGAAAAGGATGCCTCTGTTGGCCACTTTATAGATTTGAGCAATAAACGTAATGTGGGAGCATTTAAAGTGATTAATTACCTGATGTCTGTTTTCTCATCTGTGTTTTTAACCCTCAGGGAGATCACTTCATATTAGAAAGAAGGTAAGCGTTCATATTTGGATCCCAGACAGCTTCATGCTGCATTAAGAGGCGATGAATTCAGCCTTTAAAATGTTACCGATGCTGTCCAGAATGATTCTCGCTTTTATAGTTTTCCTGTCAGAGCTGTAATTAGTCATCCCTGCCATCTCTGAAAATGTTAGATATCTCATTTTGTCAGCCTGCTCTCTGACACCTCTCCCCTCCCTTCAGTGCACAGGATGGAGACGCATGCATGAGCACTCAACAGAGGCGGCAAATGTTCAGGTGGGTCCGCCCCTGTCACTCTCCCATTAGAGGCTGAGAAATCCCTCTGAATTGCTGTCTGTCTTAATCGGCTCGCTCAGGAGCACCGTTGCTGATCTGAGGATTTGTTTCTGTTGCTCGGGAAGGCGTCTGTAAAGGAGGATTTGCCTCCCTGACTCCCTCTTGTTGCACACTTTTCATACCAGAAATGGAATAGTTTAACGTTAAAAAATAAGCACAGTCTGCCTCCGAACCTTAAGAAGTCAAAACTGAATCTTTATTCCGCTTTAAAAAGGTTACGAGCTGGTCAGTCGGGGCCCAGCCGGCAGAGCAGCTCGGAGACGGACACGCTGCCCCGCCACGGCGAGCCGCGGCCGTGGAGCAGCACGGACAGCTCCGACAGCTCCCACCGGCTGGCCCCGCGCCCCGCCATCACCAAGGCCAGCAGCTTCAGCGGCATCTCCCCCGGCCTGGTCCGAGGGGACAGCACGGCCAGCAGCAAGAGCACCGGCAGGCTGTCCAAAACAGGCAAGAGACCCAGCACAGGTCATTAAAGCAGAGCAGAGCGAGTGTTTGGACCCTGCTCGCTTTCCTCCAGAGCCATCTCAAACCTGTCCTACAGGCAGAGCTAGCTCACTAAAGCACACGCCAGTCTGAATGCAGATGGAAGGATTAGTCTCATTAACAGGTGATTATTGAATTTAGCCACTCACACGAGTGAAACCCTGCAGAATGAGAAGGAAAAATCACAAATTAGAAAGTAAATAAAGGACAGAGACTGGCGTTTAGCATAATCTCTGGCATCCCAAGCACCAGAGTCCTTGTCTGAGCAAACAGTTGTTGTCCTGCAGTTGTTGACAGCCTGGAGCTGGACAGCTGTCAGGAGTAATTACCATACAGCAGCCTGGAAATGGAAGAGGCTCTAAAAGTGTTGTACCAGCAGAAGAATAAAAGCTAACAGTGAGGACTGGCTGCATTATGTATTCGCTCTCAGAGAAGCTGGGTTGCTTACTCCACAATATGATTTATTTGGGACTTGATGGGGTGAGATTAGATACTCTGCATTGTGGGCTTTTTTTTCTTTATTACCAAAGATCCCCAAGGTAGAACTTTTTTGTTGGCCTCTGCGCACCCTGCTGCCATTTATGTTGACGTTTTCTTTTTCCTATTTTTCCCAATAAACTTTTTCTGTATTCTTAAAGGATAGGCTGCTGCAGCAGCAACCTAAAAGCTTTTTTTTTTTATCTTGTTCACAAAGTGGCTGACCAGCCTCAGTTTAATTTCAGAAACTGGCAAGTTTTCCCTCTGAACAACTGGAGAAAACAGGCCAAATTAGGTTTATTTCCCACACCATCTGTGGAAATGAAAGATTTCTCTCTCAGCTTGGTAGATGTTCAAAACTCATTAATTCTTCATATATGTCCAAAGAAAGTCACTTGAGTCGAAATGCAGAACGTGAGATTACTCAACTCTTAAGTGAATATCTTATTCTGAGCTCCTTAATTCTCCATCACTGAAGCCTCTCCAACCAGCTCTGTGTCCTTTCTTTAAGGAACAAATGACGAGTGACAGGCTGCTGTAACAAAGAGCCTAAAGATCCTATTTAATCTGCTTCTTTACTACGTGGACACATCACTGGCTCATCCTTTGAGTCAGGGGGCCTATTATCAGCCTGAATAATTCATAGCTCAGTCCCCTAGGTGGCTAGAAAAGAAAAATTCTGCATTTCCCTCAGGAAGCCTGGAGAACTGCTCAGGAAAACCACTGGATTGAAATATTTAGATTTTGTGTTCAAGCAGCTAAACTTTCTTGTAATGTTTTAATCAAACACAAGAAAAGAATAATGCAGATTTGAGACATTATCATTTTAAGTGTTTCATATGGCCCATATTCCTGACACCTAAATGTCCATAAACTCTGATTACTGCTCTTAAACTTCCTTGAAAAACAAATCTAAGTTGTTAACTGAGAACTCCTCCAAGTCTAATTTAAACGGTATTAAACTCGGCCCCCTAAAGTGCTGAGTACCAGATTGCATCCTGCCTGAAACAAAGGGAGGATCAGTCACCATTTTGTCTGACATTTGTTCATTATACGGGCAGAGATCTATCGCACACGGTGCACAGGGAGCAGTTTCTTCATCAGCAGTCGCCTAAAGAGGCCAGAATGGGACGCGGCCCAAAGAGAAGCTGCATTATCAGCTCCAGACTCTGCCTCATTATGGCCTCTGGCTCTTTCCGCCCATGTGAATGCCTAACAAGCCAGGAGCCGCGACAGTTCCTGATGGATTCTCTGTCTGTTTTGGGCTCTTTCTGGGTAATGACTGTGTGTTTTCTCCTCAGGCTCAGAGTCCTGCAGCAGCGTCGGGTCCTCGTCCGGCTCGCTGTCCCGCCTCCAGCTGCCCCTCCCAGTTTCAGCCCGCTCCAACATGCCCGCCCCCCCCCTGCTGCTCCAGGACTCCCGGGGCCCCGCGCACCCCGAGATGACCAAGAGCCTCCCCTCGCAGCCCCCAGCCGCCCCCGACGTGGCCAACTTTTACCTGTTGCCCCTCGAAGCCTCAGGGATTCCACCCGGCAGCGTTCTGGTCAATCCTCACACAGGTGGGCTTCAAACCAAAGCGGGTTTTACAGCCTCGTAGCCTTCTGTTTCCATGAAAATTCATGACTTTTGGACAGAATTCCAGCTTGGCCTCTGGTTGCACTCGGTTTGCCTGTCAGATTTGCACTCGGGGCTGATCAAGATGCGGGAACAGATGGGGGCATCTGTAAATATGCACCACGGACCTTTTCTCACAGTTCTGGTGTGCAAACCGATGCTCCGGAACAGCCGGGATTGTTAAATCCTGTTGACTCTTCTCTCACAGGCCAAGCTGGACGTGTCAGGGTTTGCGTGGATCTGAACGGTTTCCACCTGAATTATTAACGTGACAGCTGTTTTTCCATCTCTTATTAATTCGTTTTAACAGGCAAGCCTTTCATGCATCCTGATGGCAGCGCGGTGGTGTATAACCCGGCCGGCGTCGCCCCGGCGACCGGCAGGATGCCACAGCAGGGGAAAAACCCCCAGCAGCCCCTCCCTGCTGCGGCCCAGCAGCAAACCACCAATCCGCTCCACTCCCAGGTCAGTGGGCAGTGTTTATTTATTCAGGGACCCGTCCTTCTCCACCTGGGGTCTGTACTCTTTCATTGTGTAAAAAAACAAACTGCCACGCCTTTCTAACTTTCTTCTGAAACTAACTACAAGTGCTGGAGCTTAAACCCATCCCACTTTACACCCTGTTTATGGGAGGGGCTTAATCCTTTGTCCAGTCTCATCCTCTGTCCATCTCTCCTCCCTTTCCCTTCTCAGCCGATCTGTCCTCTCCAGCCGTCCTCTGAGGCTGTCCACAACCCAACGGTTCCCTATCCTCTTCCTCCTCTTCCTCCTTCTCAGTTCCTGCCCGTCTGTCCTAACCAACAATACACTGTGGTACAGAACCTCTTTCTTCCATTTTTGTTATTATTCTTCCCGCTCTGCTCCACCTCCTGCCAGACCTCAATGATTTGGAGTTTATCTCCTCATAGAATTTAATTAGAAACAGTTATTTATAGCAAAACGTTAGAAATTTGACTTTGGTTTTACTGCCCTCAGTTGACTTTTTCTCACATGCAGCACGTCATCATCTCCCCTTTCAATACTTTAAAACAGACCTCATGTTCCTCCAGTCGTCAGTTCATTTTTTTTTTTTGGGTGGAAAGGTGCATCTAAATCCAGAAATGTAGATCATGCATTCGCTTAACCTCATTTCTGACCTGGTTTTAGTGAACGACATGCCTCTGTGGCTAATTATGCCTGTGGAAAGTTCCATGAATATTTAATTCATCACCAGATGTTGGCGCTGAATAATCCATGACTAAAAGCACGACTTTTCCAACAACATGTCAGAAACGACCTGGACTGGTGTTCACTCTTGATGCACATGACAGATTTAGCATAATATCTGTCGCTCCGTGGGAGGACGCTGTGAGCAGAACGTAACGCTAAACTCTGTCTGCAGCCTGACGTCCTCAACGCCCAGTTCAGTCACATGACTCTGGCGCAGCAGCCGGCCAATGAGAGCGGAGCTGCGGCCCCGGACGGCCGCCACTTTCCCTCCGTGTACAGCCACCACCCGTCCCCCGTGATGCTGCAGGGCGCCCCTCCCCCCCAGCAGCAGGTCACCAGCTACGTGGTGGCGGGGCCCTCCGGGGGCCACCCGGGGCTGCTGCAGGGTCAGCACCCCCCCCCCCACGGCCACGCCCACGCCTACCCCGGCCCAGGCCCCGCCCCTTTTTCCGGGGCCTCCCTCGGCCAGCCGCTCCTGCAGCAGCACGCCTACATGCAGCCGCCCGTCCACCAGGTGGGGTCCCGACGCCGCCCCCCCCTCCGGGAGTTCAAACAGCAGCCCGTAAAGCTCCGAGTGTCAATCTGTTTTTGTTTTTGTTTTTTTCTGTCCTCAGATGTCTGCGTGCTACTGCTCCTCGGCCCACCACCCCCACTGCTCCGGCCAGCAGCAGCACTACCGCCCCCCCGCCAACCCGCTGCCCTACAGCTGCCCTCAGAGCCAGAATCTGGCCCAGCAGCAAGGTACAGAAACCTCTCAGGGAAATTTACTGTTGTTTCTCAGCCTTGCGAGCAGGTTTTGGTCCCAGACCTCCCGCTCTGAGCTGTGTTTAAACAGCCACTTTGATTGGGATCAAATCAGTTTAAGGTCCACTCTGAGACATCAGTTCGCAGCAGGTTCCTTCTCTTTTTCTGCAGTTTCCAGCAAACCAGAGCCCCAAAAAAATTCAAATAAAGCTTTGATGCCGTTTCACAGATCTGAGGACCAATCAAAGGGTGTTTTTAATGAGTGAGCTCTGCCGCCTGCCTCGATTCATGTGCTAAAGAGAGGCGCTCGGCCTTGTTGCTCATCACCAGTCAAACTCCAAAGACTCCAACTTTCCACGGCATTTATTTGTTGCCCTGGTTTGTGTTGTGTCGTCGGGGAGCTTCACCGTTGCCTCTCGTGAAGGACGACGACTCCTCCCTTTCTCTCTGTTTGTTTTCGCGGCTTTAAATGTCTCCCGTGGAGTTTTCCACCAGATTATTCTCTTTCAGTTTCTTTCCTCCTTCTCTGCAGGAGTTGGGATTGTTAGCTCCTGCTCGCTCCCTCCATCTGCACACACACACACACACACACACACACACACACACACACACACACAC
>CAJRST010015557.1:492533-518981 GCA_907169785.1 Menidia menidia | reverse complement strand
TGTGTGTGTGTGTGTGTGTGTGTGTGTGTGTGTGTGTGTGTGTGTGTGTTGGTCTGGTGGGGGGGGGTCAAAGACTTTTTGCTCAGAGGGCTTTTTCAACCTGTGGTCACTGTGCTCGGAGCTGATTGGCTCTCCCTGTTCCCGTAGCGACCGGAGGAGGAGCCCCACGTCTGAGGTGTTGTTGGTAAAAATGTGAAGTCGTTGGTGTGTAACTGTGTCATGGTTTTCTTTTTTAGATGGGGGTCGGGGGGGGGGTCCTGAAATCTGCCTGGTAACAAACTCCAAACTCTCTAGGACTCTGGGCTGCCCCCCCCCCCCCCCCGGGCCCCCAGACCAGCAGCCTTTTTGGGGGGGGGGGGGGGGGGGGGTTCTGGACCTTTTCCTATCACTATCTATGACTGGAACCAGACATTTAGCAGATCTGTAGTCCTGGTAATCCACTCGGATCTGATTGGCCGCCCCCCCGACAGGTTTCCCCTCAGATGGACTCTTCCCACACCTGGGCCAGCTGTTGGGTTTCCCAGAAGGCACTTCCGGGTGTTTTTTCTTGGTTTTTCTTGGCCAGACAGCCTCCTGACGGTAGGCGGCCATTTTGACTGTTTTCTGCCCTGCGCTGACCTTAAATCAGAGTGGATGATTGTATTTCTTTTTTTTATCGGGCCTCTTCTGTTTGATTTTTATTGCCTCATTTGGACTGTTGTATCTGTAAAGAAGAATCGTGTCGGTTTCGTTTTTGAATTTGTGGTTTGGAAAAGTCGTCTTTTTTTGTTTTTTTGTTTTTTTTGTTTCAGCAGTTGATATCTCAAAGGCATCGATGCACTTTTAAGATGACCAATTCTCCTGTTTGAACCCCACAGCTAACCCCCCCCCCCCCCCCCCCCCCCTGACCCTCCTGTGTGCCCTCATGTTTTCTTGAATGTCACCTTTAAAAATGTCTCTGCCGATGTTGTTGCCACAATATTTATTGAATTAAATATTTTCCCTTTAGAATAAAAGCTAATTGAATTGAAGAGCTGTGTTTTCTGTTCATTTCAGGGCTGGAAAAGGGAAAATGTTACCCCCCCTCCCCTCCCAAACTACCAATCAGCTTTGCTCACCCTGAGTCACATTCTCTGTGATAAATATTTTATTTTAAATGGAACGAGGACATTAACATGATGTTTAACACACTCAGTTTAATTCACTCTGAGATTAATCAGTTTTATACAGAACCCACAATCAAACACCTGGTTTATCACATACATGGAGGTATTTAATCAGAGTTAATAATTATTACAATTATTTAAAGTTGTGGCTGACGTCTATTTAAGTCTTTTTTAATTGTTTTTTATTATCTTTAGAGGCCTAGTGCTGTTCAGCTCACTGTAATGTTACAAATCCCAGTTATAGGAGCTCTTGTGATGTTTGGCCGTGGATCCAGTGTTATTAGAGTTTCACTTGAGTAAATAAACGAAAACGGGAACCTCTTAAACATTCAGACAGTTGGAAATATCTCCGACTCCCCCCTCCGGAGAGTGGAGAGCTGGATGGAGCTCTTGATTGCTCTGACATCCCAGAAAAACAAAGCTTTTAGTGGAACACAAAGCTCCAGAAGCAGACCGGTTCTGGAGGATCCCCCGGGGCTCCCGCACATGGAAACTGCTTTCCTTCACACAGCAAGCCAATAAATCACCCGGTGACTTCATCACAGGCGTGAGGACGGAGACGTATGAGGCTGTCAGAGGCAGGAAAACGGGCCTGTCAGCCGAAAAATAAACGCACGCCATGAAAGGAGCACAAATGTCCCAGGTAACACACAAGGATTCCATTTAACCCTTTAAAGCCTGGTCCAAAAATAAAACAAAACAGAAAATTACTTTTTGGGGGGTTTTAAGTCTTTATTTAGCCTTTTAACAAAATATGTAAAAAGAAAAAACAGAAATAGATTTTTAATATCAATCATTTCTTACTATGCGATAAGTCAAGATTATTTTTTGTGTATTCTTCTGCCCCCTGTTATCGGGTGTATCTGATTGTGTACAATAGGATTTTGAGCAAAGTTTTTACCATTAAATTATACAAAAGGTGTTTCAGAAACCGTATGTATCAAATATGACACATTTGGCATTACAGGGATAAGCCAAGTTTGAAAAGGCGTTTTTCCCAGGGATTTCAAACACATAGTTGGTCACTTTGGGCGTCTAACTTCCCTTTAAGAATACAGTGAATTTACCATCAAATGCTGCAGATGTTCGGTTAAAGCTGGAGCCAGAAAAAGTGGGTTGCCACTCAGAGGAATGGTGGCCAGCCGGTCACATTAAAGCTCCTCAAATGCCTTCATGCTAAGTTCTGTTAGAGAAAGGCAAGGCAAGTTTATTTTATAAAGCACATTTCGTGTTAAAGACACTTCACAGTGCTTCACATAGAATTTAAAAGCAGAAAAAAATTATAAAAAATGATAAAAATTAGACAGATGAAAAGTGAAGGGTGCATATAAAATACATTCAATTTCCATCTGCACAGTTAAACAGAAGTGTTTTCAGCCTGGATTTAAACATTCAGAGCTGGGTTCTGTCTCACATCTTCAGGAAGTCTGATCCAGATTTTAGGAGCCTGGAGCTGAAATGAAGCTTCAGCTTGACTGATTCCAGTGCTGCTCTTTTTTGGTTAGGTCAGGGTTTCTTTGAGAATCTGAAGCTTGCACTAAAGTCCATAAAGTCCTTTATCAAAGTGCTACCAGGCTCTAAGAAAGGACAATATCTATAATGTTTGTGCTCTGCTCTTAACTAAATCACATCTGGATGACGTAGGAATCATTTAGCTAAAAGAATAAATTGATAATTCAGCTCAACTGAGCTCGGTCTGAAAGGTAATTATACACTTTTCAATGAAAATATTTCAGTTCTCTAGTTATAAAACGATAAATAAACACTTTAAAAAATAGCTGGTTTACTTACATGAAATTCACCAGTCCCAACTTGTTTAAAATTGCTGTATTTATTGTTACAGCAGCATAAAACAATAATGTCACACAGCTGCTAAAATCCAATATTTATACCCAGTATTTCTACTGAAAATAAAACTTTTAGGTGCAGGTCTTCATTAAAATGTTTTCTAATATTTCAACATTGATTTGTTCCCTAAAAACTATTCCTAGATTTTCTTAATGATAAATTACATTTATAATTGATATGTTATTATACATTAATTATATCACTGATACAGTAAATTTTGGCAGGTTTTGGGCAAAAAACATAACAAAACAGACATAATCCGATGTCAAATAAGCCCACTCTGACCCATTCATGCAACATTACATTGAACATTAAGTCTTTTTCACAGCGCTGATTTTAACGGTACTTAACCTGACCCAGATAGTGTAATAAGAAAGGAATCCCTCCACAGCCCCACTCCCTGTGGGTGGACTGACCTGGCAAGCAATCCGGCCTTTTTCAGGGCTGCAGTCCACCCGGCCTGTGCTGTGTGAGTCCACCATGCTTCATTTTGCTCAGACATGTTGTGTATAAATGAGCGGTACACATGTGGAGGAGAGAGCAAAGTGAGCTCATGCTCTGCAGATGTGCTGAAACTGGTCTGAGAAGGCTGAGCTCTTGTGGTTTGCAGCCATGTTGTTGGAGGCTGAAAGGTAGACTCAGACTTGGACTTAGACTTAGACTTAGACTTAGACTTAGACTTAGACTTAGACTGTATTTTATTGATCCCTTGGGAAGACTCCCTCAGGAAATTGAGGTTACCAGCAGCTTACAGGGCAAAAAGTGGCACACAGAGAGCAAAATTAAGCAAAAAAAACAGGCAAAGAATAAGAATATAATTACAACCTGAAAATAGAGACCTCTAAGAAAATATAGGACTTTGGAAGGTGTTGGTGGGAATACAGTTCGGCTTTTTTGTCTCCAAAAATGAATAAATAAATTAGTAAAATAAATGTTAGATACATATTCATGATTTGAAATTCAATAAAAAACTGAAACAAAACATTAAAATATTTTTTTTTTAGCTTTTTATGCTATGCTATTTACTCACATTTTGTCCTATTTCATGCATGAATAGCATAAATAGTAAGAAAATAGGACAGCAAGTACATGTATAGAGACGACTACATTTGGCCCTGTAATGACTTTGGCTGAGCTGGTTCAATTGTAAAATTTTGATTTCCACTCTCAGGGATACATCAATGTCGGCATACAAAGAGGAAGTATTTTAATTAAAGAAACGTGAAACCTGTAAAAATTTTGTGCTGTAGCTTTTTTTGCAGAAAATGAAGAAAAGTGAATCCAGATGACACATTTTTTTGTTTGCCTCGTTCCCTTTAATCTGACAGGTGAAAAAACGGGGCCTTCAGAGTGGAGCCGCAAGGCTCTTCATTGGACATTTGTCTTACTTTAAAGGCACAGAAAGCCCAAGTTATAGTTTTTCTGTTGGCTGATGTGATTTTGAACTGAATTATCCAAAGTGCTTTTTACAGCTCCTGTCACACACGTATAGTTTTGACAAACTGTTTTAATATGAAGCGAAAGATCCTTTTCCCAATCCTCAGTACAAAACAGAATAAATGTCCAAATCTGTCAGCAGTAACCGGCTTATAGAGAGGGAGCTCTGTCAATCACCATCTTTCTTGGACCAAATATGCTTCTTTTTTCATCCTTATTGAGAAATAGAATTGTTTAGATGAACCGTTATGGCAAAAAACTGCTACTTGATTGTGAAGGATTGATAACTTATCACTTCCATATTGCTTTATGTATGGGCAATGGGCTATTTTATATGAATCTGATTAAAGTTGAAGCTGAGGTTCCCACAGCCTGCTGCATTTTAAATCTTCTGTTGGTGTCTCCGTGACGACCCCCTCGTCGTGGTTTCTCTATTTTCCTGCAGGACCATCTGGGACGGACACAAACAGGGAGTGTGTAGAGTGTAGATCAATAGCTCTAAACTGGTGCCTCATTGTTTCCTCCTCTATCCTCCTGCCTCAGACAATCAGTCATGCACAGCTGTAATGTAGGCACGGCTCGAATGTGAAACAATGGCTGCGTTTTTTCTGCTTTATAACAGAAAAAAGCCGGTGTTGGACTCAGCCAGGAGGTCTTGAGAAAAGAGGATGAAGAGAACGAAGTGTTCCCTGCGGCTTTGGCCTGATGACAATGTTTTAGTTCATTATGAATGAACGGGAGCAACTGAGGGCTTAAACTCTGGAAAGTAACTGTGTGCCAAAATTAAGAGTGTTACTCTGAACTTTTAAACTTAATTCAATTAACCTAATTTGAAGCCATTTACAGAAACTGAAAGAAAACCCTAAGGCTGAAATAGTTCAGTAGATTGGGACCAAATTACACCACTGTTTAGGACTTTTATGACAACTGTGTTGTTCTGAAGAGCTTTAATTATCATGGCCAAATCCAATTATGTAAAAATGTCAGACGTTTGGAAACCTATGACTTTCACTAAAAAATTTGAAATGACATGCATGACAGATCGTTATTAAAGGTATAAATGAGCCTGGATAATTGTATCTTTGGTGGTTAAATACTTGTGATACTTATGAATCCTGTTTTCTTTGTGACTGATCAACTCACACGGTCAATTCGGATTGGCTACTTCTTTTAATCAAATTTTACATGTTCTCATCAAGTTGAATGGCCCAAATAGCTCAAATATATTTCAAAAGATTTATGAACGCCTGCACCCCCATTTTCCTGGATTTGGTTTAATCCAGCTTCCGTCCAAACTGTCCACAGGTGAGAAAAGTGTAGTATATCTCAACTTTAAGCAATAAAACAGTTTAAATAAGGGTTAGCTTCTGCTGAATGGGTCCCTTAGTGTTTCTGACCATCGATTTAGTTTGAAACGACTGAAACCTTTAACCCAACTGATTAGAAAATGGTGGTTGAGCTAAGATAACGGATCCGGCTTCAAGTGAAAATAAACAGAAAAACGTCAGTTTCGTAACGTATAGATGTCCCTGAGTAACCGTGCTGTCATCTCTGTAAATATGACTTTATCTGACAAAGTAGACAGCAGCTGTGCCGTTAAACACCAATAACTTTATATAAGTTTTTCTGACACAAACACAAACGGACTAAGGTGACGTCACGCGTCTGTTTGTTTGGACGCCATCTTGTTTTCTCGCTCTTATTCGATGGTGTCTTTTCAAAGTTAATTAAGATTGTAACATAATCATGAGAAATCATTGAGCTCGTAACCAAATGTTAAGCATATATATTAGTTATTTTGATTATTTCAGTGTTAACATGGAGCTAACATCCAGCCCACAGCATGCTATAATAAGGTGTTCATATTCTGTTAACCTCCTCCTATTCTGCAGAAACATGGATGTTTGGTGTCTCTAAAGTGATCTTAGGAATGACCCCGTGATGGAGCATTAACCTGTCCAGACAGCACTCCACCTCCTGCCCTATGAGCCCCCAAACAACACTGAACTGGATTTAGAAAATGGGTGGTTTGAATGGCAATTATCATCCAAGCAAATGACTCAAAATCCTTCTTCTGTGCTCCTTTTTAGGTTCTTTGAGTTTTCAAAATCCTTGTTAATTCCCAGCAGACCTGTGTGTTTTCGACAAATAACACAACAAATGTTTTGGCTTGATTATTTGCTGTTGGAATAATGTTTTTGTCTCTCTTCTTATGCACATTGTGTCTTCAGAGGAGCAGAACAGCCGGGAGTGCAGCTAGGTGAGAGGCAGGTCTTAGCCTCTTCCTTTAATAGGAGTCTGTTAGGGGGACAGAGTCAAAATGAGCTATAAATTGTAACTCAGTATAGAAAAGCATCTCATCTCATCAGCATTTCTTTCCCTTCTTCCAGTTCAGCAGAGCAGCAGGGAGATGCGGCAGCTGAAACAGTTCAGGCAGTTTTAAAATGTAATTCCACTTTTCAAAGTATTTATCGCTAAAGGGAAGAGGCATTTGCACCTGTGCAGGTAAATTGTACAACACACACTTCTCATTAGTGTTAGAGATCAGAATTTGGTATTTGTTTTAGACTCAGTATTTAATTTGTTGCTGCATATTTGTAAGATTCTGTCTCCACGGTCTAACCATGGTCAGTTATCCTTTTCTTGAACTTGAAGATCATGTTTTATTGTTTTTTTTACAGCCTTTTACAGACCATCTTTAACTGGTGTTCTCCCTCTATTTACTGTTATTTTTTTCCCATTAATGCTCTAATTTCACCAAACTCAGATTGAGGTCACACGAGTGAGCAGTAAGGTGGTTATTTGAAAAGCATTTGACTGTTAGGCAACATGGCATCAGCTTTTTTTATGGCGAGCTGCTGGCTTAAACTTGGAAAAGAGATAAAATTAAGAACAATCTCGTCTCCGAGAGGAAATCAAAAGTTGTCAAACATTTTCTGTTCTACCTCCTGCTGCCAGAAACTTCCTGGCATTTACTTGCTCTTCACTTCCAGATAATAAGCATTTAAACACACAAACATTTCTTTAAAAAGCCTCACTTTCTGTTTGATACAGACTCTTTACGGGTGGATTTAGTTAGTGATGAGCTGTTTCTGCCTCCAAGGATAACTTCTCTTTGTTTTTATCTTCAGTGTTTCATGTGTTTTCTTCTTTAAAGTTTTCTAACGTTCAGGGCATCCTTCAGCACATCCTGCAGTTTAGAAGCAAACACACAAACTTTGCTCTTATTTTGCTTGCGTTTTTAAATCCATATTGTCAGTACACAAATGTAACCGTTTTAAAAGGAGATCAGCTGCTTTGTGTGTGGCTTTGTGGTGTGTTTTGGAAAATTTCCTCGTTAAAAGGCTGTTTGTGCTTCTGCCGCCAGTCAGCTCGTATTTCAGCCAAACTGAAAGCCTGTTGGTCGGGTGCCTTCTGCTTTGAGGTGAAATGTTTGGAGCAGGACTGTGGGAACAACAGAAAACCTTCTCATGCTCCTCGCTGGAGTTTTTCTGCGCAGAAAAATGTCCTGACTCATGTTTTATTGGGCTTTTTTCGGTGGATTTTCCAGGGACCATAAAGCCGATATTGTTTTGCTTTTAAAACTCAAATGCCTCGTTTATTTTCTGTTCTCCGTGGAGCAGATTTGCTTTTCGGTGCTCTTCAACCAGGATTCCTCCAGTTCAATCCGACATTTTCTCTCTTCTCCTTCCCAATCTGGTTTGCCATATGTTCCAGCCTCACTGTGGGCCACATCCAGACCACTGACCCCTGCATCTCCCCTTTGCCATCTGCTGCTGCCAGGGCCCTTTTGGTTTGGGGCCTAATGTTAAACCCTTCAACACATGTCTGAACATGGATGTCCTTCATTGCAAACATATTGTCTCTACACAGTCTTCTGGATGATTTCATTTTGAGCCCCATTGGTGCTAAATGAAATCCCTCTTTTAGCTATGAGTTCTCATTAATATAAAATATTCAAAATCTCTTGTAATGTGATGAGATTAGGGGTCCTCACCCTTCACAGTCAACTTTATCGGCCATGTTTGTTAGCAGAAATGTACAGTGCATGTATTAGGTGGGAGATAAAAGGCTTTTTTCAAAGGAAATAGGTATATTTAGATTATTTTTTACAAATGAGGCTGAGGAATTTGAATATCTAAAAGGAATAAAACTTACACAGAGATATAAAATCTCAAGAATCAGGACACAGGAAATAGTTTTTTTGTAGTGAGCTGGAGTTGTCTTGCCTTGTTTTTCACCTGCTCCTTTAAATGTAGGAATCTGTGGGTAACCTACACATAAGGCCACATGTTGCTGTGTTCTCTGAGCTGGTGGGTTTTCCTCTGGATCTGCTAAAAAGAGACACTTATTTAATATTCAGCGTGGGATTTGGCATCTTGGCTGAGCTGGGCTCTGTTTGCCAGCCTGTTGGTTCTTAGCAGGAAGCTCGGCTCCTGTTGAGAATCTGAGGCCGACTCTGTTTACTTTGGGACAGCAGAGACTGTAGTCGGCTTTGCTCTGATTTCAGTTCTGTTTGTTGATGCCACCTTCTTCAAAGAGTCGTCCAGAGAAGCCGTCATCTGTTCGGCCGCCATCGATTTTGTTTGATTAAAAAAGGAGTGCTGACTGACATGTTTGATTTGGAGAAAATACTTCATAGTTAGCACCATGTGGGTGGTTTACAGTCTAAGATGGACGTATTGTAAAGTGGTTTTAATCATTTGCAGACTGTATATTTAATGTTTTGTGTATTGTTTAGCATGAAAAGCTAAAGAGGGCTTGAACATTGTCAGAGCCTTTACATACGAGCAGGGAAACTATGGATTTCCAGGATTTTAATTCCTGTAGTGGTGGTCAAATGCCGGCTTTGTACTGGAGCTGTGGCCTGCTTTTGTTTGAGGTAAATCAGTGTTTTAACAGCCCTTAACCTCAGCCGTCTGAACCTCCCAGACTCGGCACTTGGCCTCACATTCGGGTCAGAGCTTATGAAAATCCCAGCCGTTCCCAGAGAGCTGCAGCAAGTGTGTGTGTGTGTGTGTGTGTGTGTGTGTGTGTCAGCTGATTTACAGCCGAGCATCACCTGAAGATTAGAGAAATTAGAGCCGCTCAGATATTGTGTCTGCGTGTAAAAAGGGACAAAGAGCAAAGCCTGTTTGCTTCAACAATAAGAAAAAAAGTGCACAGGGGAGTCCCACCTGCCCTGATTAGCATCAACCAGCTCGGGATGAGTCCCCCCCCCCCAGAGACTCCCCTCCCCCCCATGCTGTGCCATTGATGCTACATTGAGCCAAAGAGGCTTTGGGCTTCCAGCAGCTCCCGCTGGAGCCCCGTGGTGCGTCTGTTTAGTGGCGCTACAACTCGATTTGCCTTAAAATATATATTTAATCCAAGACATGTTGTTGTTTTTTTCTGCGAGGGAAAGGGCACTCCTTCTTCCATGTTTCAGCAAACAGAAGGAAATGCTGCATTAAGGGGGGATCATTTGTCATGCACCAGCCTGTTTGTGCACGTCTTAAAGACGGGCTCACAGTTAATGATCACCTACCTAATCAAACTTCCATTTGGTCTTTTGTATCAGGCTATTAAATCACAATTACATCCCTGCTGTGGCTGTTTGTTAATGGACTGTGATGGATTCAGATGCATGAGCTCAGTGGAGAGCCACTCAAATTGTTCCTGTGCAGGGAATGGGTGGAATGGGGTGGGGGGGCAAAGGGGAGATAAAGGGGGTGAAAACACAATCAGAACTCCACAGACTCAAAAAACACATGCTACATCTCGGTGGCTGATTACAGATAAAAAAAATTCCACACACACCCCCAATTTGTGTGTAAGGACCCTTTAAGAGTCCTTCATGAGTTGATGGAGCTCTGGGTGGGGGTGCACCATCATTAGCATAGCCGTTAGAAAGATGATCAACCTCCCGCCAAGGTCGGAGATAAACTCCTCTGGTGCTCAGCCACTCATTCATGAACACAGAAGCTTTGTTTCATCTGGAAATGGCCACCATTTCCTGGCAAAACCCGCCTCAGATCAACCGTTTCCAGCTTGGTTAAACTTTTTAACAGGTTAACAACAAGTTAGAGACACAGGAGGAGCTTCCTTGCATCCATTTTTGTTTAATTTGAAGTGCTTTATCATCTAATGTATTATTTGGATTCATGATATCTTTAGTTTGTGGAATACCCTTTCAAATCGTCCTCCAGTCCAAAGTTGTTCATGCACTGAAACACAACATTTAGCAGACTTTTCTCCTCATCCTGAGGAAGAATGGAGGTCATTTTACGGGCAAAGATTTAAATATCTTTGCACGTAATCATTTGCGTGAGGCCGGTATGATCGATATTTAATTTGGAAAGATGCACAAAGGCACCCTGCAACATTGTTGACCCGTACTTGAACCAAAAAGCCTCGGTTTTTAAACGATTAAACACCCTAGATTGCGATCTTTGCAGAGATTAAAAAGCCTCCTTCAATATGAGCGCGTGCATCATGGTCACGGACCAGAAAACAAGCAAAACGGCAGACCTGAAGGCTCAAAGATCCCCGATAGCTCCACGTTGTAAAGGCTAGGGTTGTCACGATACTAACATTTTCAACTCAATACCGATACTCAGGAAAATACTCGATACTTGATACCATTTTCGATAACACAAGGATAAAACAAAGACCCCAAAATTTAACTGAATTTTGACAGGTTAGTGTCTTTCATTTCAAACTGACCTGTTACTAATGTTATTGTGACTGGTGGCCCACATTAATATCCCTAATCCTAACCCTAACCCTGACCCTACGGCCTTCAAAATTGTGAGAAATAAATATTTTTTGGTTAAAATTGTTTGGACATATTCTACAAACCTATTTAACATTACACTATTTTAACATAATATTATGGATAGAGTTTATTTAACATTTTAGTATCGATATTTTTTTGAGTTTCGATACTTTTGACAACCCTAGTAAAGGCAGCTGAGCAGGAAGATGGAAGCCGTGGACCCGGAGACACAGCGGGGGGCTGTCCTTCGTCACACAGGTCGATGTTTGGTGGGTTCAGATATCGTTCGGCTCCACACAGAAAGCCCTGGAATCAAACCGGACCCGGAGATTGGGCAGACTTAGCTTATCAGCGTTGTGCAGCCTGCCCGCCCCTCACCTATCAGCCATCTCTGAGGCAGCGCCACAGATTGAGGATGGATCACAGATGGAGGGAGTCACAGCTCCACTATTATTAGAAACCTCCTCAGAAGCATTGACATGCCCGCCACAGCCCCGGAGAGCAGCCTCCAGACGCTCTGCGTTTGTGGGGAGTGTTCAAGGTGGAAAGAGAGCGCCGGCCTTTCTGTGAGCCAGAAAATAGCTCGGCTGAGGAGAAATGGAAAGATCTAGTCTCTTCTTTTAAAGGAGACATATTATACCCTATTTCAACAAGTTAAGCTAGTTCCCTGGTGTCCTAATGTAATGTCTGTGACAAGCTTTGGTCAGAATCCCATAAGGATGAAGCCCAATAGCAGTTCAGTCCCCCTGCCTAACCCTAACCCTAACCCTAACCCTAACCCAAAACAGCCCCGTTCAGAGCGCTCGCTTTGGAGCGCCTGTCTCTTTAAATGCAAATGAGACACAGGCAATCCACCCACTAATGCTACCATGCTAACGCTCACGCTACCACGACGTCTGCCACAGATAGGGGAGTGAGCTGAGGGGGGGGG
Source organism: Menidia menidia (assembly GCA_907169785.1). Classification (NCBI taxonomy): domain Eukaryota; kingdom Metazoa; phylum Chordata; class Actinopteri; order Atheriniformes; family Atherinopsidae; genus Menidia; species Menidia menidia. Next base: position 506,863 of record CAJRST010015557.1, on the reverse strand, counting down.
GCAACATGCAGGTGGAAGGCTGGAATATTATAATGAGCTATAGCTAATGACGTCAGAAACTACCCACTCCTGAAACCTCCTGATTTATCTCCTGGATTCAGACTGAGGCGGCCCACTAAAACATGACCCAGTCATTTTTTTCCACACTTTGCCTGCTGATAGGCCCTCCACAGTCCCAAATGTACATAATCAAATGATTAAAAACTTGGTTTTGCATAATATGTCCCCTTTAAGAAGGAAGAAGAGAAGACAGAATCACGGAGATGTCTCCGTTCGTTTCTGCAGTTTCTTGAAGAGGAAATGTGACAGAGTGAGCTAGTTTGTTAGAAACGAGCACATGGGAGACGAGCACATATTCGTCTTTTTGCTGGATGGCTGAGTCTGAGTACCTCCTAACGCAGGAATCCACTCGGCTGCCAGCTTCCTCCCCGAAGAGCTGCGCAATTAAAACACGCCGAGGTGGAGTCCCAAAAACTCAAACTCAATCAAAACAAGGGGACCACTGTACGAACTCGGGGGGAATTCCCCAAACATCTGGAAAACGTCTGCATAAAAAAAAAGACACTGCTGACTCATCTGGAGAGAGCAACCAATCACATCTGGGCACATGTTTTCTCCCACAGCATTTCCAGCCGTCTGATTATTTTTTCCCAATATATTTATTGATTTTTTTTGCATTGCATAACAATTCAAAACAGAACATTAACACATAAAAGCCCCCCCCACACACACAGACCTAGGCTAAACCTGCCAATTCCACCTATGTACAACTTAGCTTAAGAAATATATACATTTGAAATCAAGTACTCCAATGTAATAAGGATCCCACTTAAAAATATAATGAAAAACAAATAAATAAAACATAAAAAAAATAAATAATACACAACAACTTAGGATAGATAAACATTATAAACATTATATCTCAGACTCTATAATGTTCATATATGGTTCCCAGAGATTATAAAACTCTTTCTCTTTCTGTTTTCCCTTTCTTCTTTATTTTAAATGAGAAAGTGAGGCTTGTCCATCCTGGGGCGGCTCCTCTGGACGGTTTGTGTGGTGTCCTTCTCTGCCCTGTCGCATTAAGGGCAGGTAATTCATTTACTGAGTTCACATCGTCGCGTCTCTGGCAGCTCGGCTCATTACATTTTAAAGCGTTATCTCTGGTTTCCATTCGCAGCTGCCAGCATGTGAAATTGCTTTGCGTTCCTTTAATGTCAGACATTAAAAGAATTCCCTGAAGTGATTTCCTAATAGTTCCATTAACTGAAAAATGCCTGTTCTGTGCTCCTACCTTCAGTCCCTGAGAAGTGGGGATATCATTTATTTTGTGTCAGGAGCTGGGTTTTTTTTTTGGAAGGAAAAACTGGTTGTGGCTGTTGGCACCAGCCTGGACTAAAGTTACTAAAGTTACCTGCCTCCTGTTTTTTTGCTGCTTTTTCTGCGAAAATCTAAACCGACTGGTCCTTATCGGGTCCAAAGTGGTTAAAAAGTCATTGATTTTCCTTCTCCAGAAGTTTGAAGACAGACATTTGGAATTAAATTCTGAAAATGAGCCTCCATCCCAGGGATGGCGACTTCCTCCTGTCAACCCCCTCTCTGAGTTAGATGACAGCAGGTTGACCACATCCTGCTTCTATGAATGTCAGATGATCAATATTTCTCCACAGGGAAAAGAACTAAACATCAAGCCCTTCATCTCAGGACAAAAACTTGTTTTTTTGTCAGCTAATAATACTCAGAAAACCACCTCCTGTAATTAATTTAGCACCCAGTGTGGCGCTGATTGGAATGAGCTCATATCCTGAACAGCTGGACCTGTTTCAGGAAGTAAACCCCCCCCCCCCAGTCGTTCCTCTTTCCTCTCCTCCCGTTCGGGTCTGACGCCAGAGGAGTTCAAAGGAAAAGGAAGAAGTATTTGGGGAGTAGAAGGAGCTTTTTAAACATCCTGGATATCGGCTTCCTCTTAAAACGAAATTGATGAGCTCTTCATGGGGTCTCAGAGTTTCTGATATAAATGCAAGTGGGGCAGAAATTAGTGGTTATTTTTTTATAACCTGTAAGAAATATTATTTTATTAGAAAAGCCACTAATGTTGTGGATAGTTTTCAGCTTTTTAGACCTAGCTTTACACTCCATTTCCCTTAGACTGAGTTTACTTGTTACAGTTACTTGTTTACATTGCTCATGTTGTTCAGATCTTTATGATTTTAGGAGATTTTAAATGATTATTTCAGCTAAACCATCTAAAAATGTTGGTTTCTCTACCAGAAATGACTCGCAGAAACTTCCCCAAATGTGAAATTTGTTGGAGATTTGAGCGGCTCCACTTCCAGTATCTGTAAATACCCAGAAAAACCCAGCATGTGGGTGAGGATGGGTACAGAAATAGAGCTTAAAGGCCACCAAACTTTCTCTGAGTGACCCTCAGGTTGTGATTTGAGATGCTAATCTCCTCATCAATGGTGATTTTTCTTAATAATACTTAAAAACGTATTCGTCTTAAAAAGAAAACTCCCTTATTTTTCGTTTGCAATTGAAGTTTTATTAAATTTCCTCTAGAAATCTCTCCTCTGGTGGATGTGATGGACACTCTGTGAGGGTTTCTGCCCGGTTATCAGCACCGGGACTTTAAGGGTGTCAGGCTTAATGCACGACTCCTTTTGGGACTGTTTTCAACATTAAGAAGACAGCTGCCGCGTTACATAAGGTTTTAATTCAGGCCTCCTTACCTGCCGCCCGGCGGCTTTGATCCTGGCCCAGGTTTGACGTGTTTGAGGCTGTTATCTCCTCTGTGTTTTTTTTTCTGGATTCCCACACACTGTGGACGTCAGGGGGAGACAGCAGGAGTCCATCCAGAGGCTTATGGAGCAAGGAAAATACGATTAACTCCTCTATTTTTATTTGCTTATTGAAAGAAAAATCTAAGCCTGTTAAATCTGTCAGCAAATACAAGAAAAAATCAATTTTTTCAATCTTTTCTATCTCTAATTTTCTATTTTATAATAATACATGTCCAAAAGTTAAGTTAATGCTCGTTTTTTTTATTTGCTTATTAAAAGAAAAAACTAAGCCTGTCAAATGTGTCAGCAAATACAAGAAAAACTCAATTTCTACAAATATTTCTAACAAAAATGTTCTATTTTACAATAATACGTCTCCAAAAGTTAAGTTAATGCTCAATTTTTCCTGCACATTTGATGCCAAATGACCAAGTTTCTGCAAACCTTCAGCAGCAGGATTTAAACCAGCTCACTCTGAGGTTTTCAGGCTGAAGAAAAAACAGTCGTTTTTCTTTACATGTGAATTTGTGCAGAGTGAAGTGAACCTAAAAAGAGAGAAATCATCCAGTTAAACTCTCCAGTAGACACAGATTTAAATTAATTAACAAATACCCTAATTGAACCTTCTACTGTATGACTGTCAGTGGTTCTTAAATTAACCAAATCATCCGATAAAACTGGTTTATTTAAAGGCTGCCTGTGAAAATAAGAATTTATTCATCATAAATTGGGAACCCAGAGGGAGACCCGTGGAAAAACTTGGTTCTGTTTCCTCTTTTGATAAATCTTTGATCAGGAACCTTTGAGTAACTTCATACTCGGCTTTCTCTTTGGATGCTCAAGTCAAGTCTTTGCTTTATTAACCCCTTAAAATTCCTCCTAAAATGCCTCATGCATGCAGGCTATTAGCAGTAAGGATCAGGAATATGTGGAAAAGTAGCCCTTCTTATGGACATTTCCAAAGTTTCCAGCACTTAAAACGGCCTTTATTCTGTTTTTTTATTTCACTAATCAGAGATTTAAGCAGCTGGACTCTTGTAGTTTTCCTACACGGCCTAATTTTATGTGTTTAACATGCACAAAATTCAGTGAAATATGTTGTGTAGTTTGTGAGGGCAGTGAGTTGAAACACGTGAGATGTATTATAGTTTTTATATTAAAACGACTATTAGCTTAAACTGCTTCTGCAGCATGGAAACGCGTCCAGTTCATGAGATTCAGGAGGAGTCAGCAGTTTGAAATTAAACTGAATAAAACATGTCCAAGTGATTTAAAATGTTGGATATTGTTTGGAGCCCGTTGACCAGTAAAGCCTTCAGTTCTTAGTCAGCATATAAAATTGTGTTTTCTGTTCTCGGGAGCAAGAAAGAAAATCGATAGCAATATCACACACGGTTGTCTTTACACAGACCAACTCTTCCCTCTTATTTATTCACAGTTAATCCAGGATATCTGAAGGAGGCCATATTTTTCTTCTTACTTTGAGAAAAATGTAAGATTTCAGCAACATTTTTAATCAACTTTTAATTTCCACTCCTTTCAAATCCACGTCAAGCTAAATTTAGACAAATCTTTGAATGATAGTTTCTTCAAAATGAATTAAAATGACGAATAGAGCCATTTTAAATCAGATTGATGGAGCTAAAGCCAGGAGCTTTATTGCTGGGCTCAGTTTTGTCTCCTGCAGAAACACGAGCCCAGACAGCTCCCAACTTCTAACTCACTTCTCCGGCTTTGAGTTTAAGCCCAAATAAAGACCGGAATAACCCCAATGTGTCACCGTTTTCATGCTCCGTCTGTCTCTGAGCAGACATTTGCTCCTCTGGCTCAGGGCGCTGCGTTCAGGGTCCGTTTGTGAGGGCGTCCTGCACAGCAGGAGCAGCTTGGCTCCTTTCTTAAACCTGAAATCTCCCTCACCAGTGAGTGGCGTGCACGATAATGGCAGCGAGTTGTTGTGACTTTCCTTTTTTTACCAATCAGAGGCGATTTTTCCAGGCTGGTAGAGACCCAGAAATGTCAGATCTGTGATGCGTTTGCAGAGCTTTTTTCCCCTTTTTTTCCCTCTGCGCTGTAGATTTGCCTGTCAGCTTGTGTAAACATGACGTCCTCCTCTCGTGCACGTGGACGGACGCTTTGTCCTTTGGCTATTTCAGACAAAGCCACTGGAAGACCTGAGAAAAAATGAGGTTTTCTCTTGTTTTCTGTGAAAAACGAGTAGCCAGTGTCCTCTTTTCCTTTCTCAGGCTCCTGAAACTGGATTTAAACTGATCTCCGGCCTCCGCTTTGTGTTGCCGTTGTTTGTCGTCCACTCACAATCGTGTTAAATCGGTTTAAAAAGAACAAATGAAGGAAATGAGTGTGTGTTTAAGTCCCTCTGAGTGTAGCTAACCTCCAGAATAAGCATACACAAAAACACCAACAGTGATGTTTCACACAGATTTTTACCGCCAGCCTCTCGGATGGGATCACTTCCTGTTCCAAAAGGCTCCCTAAACACAGGTCATTTGGCATTTTGAGACTCTTTCTGGTGCATTCAGGGGTTGCTGGAAAATGTTGGGACATCTGGGCTTTAACCCAGTTCCTCTGGACTTCTGCTGACTCAGGAAAGACGTATTTAGAAAAGGATTCTTAAAATGTGTGAGACTGTGTTTGTGTAATCAGTTTTATGCATTCTGAGGACTTTATTTATTCATTTTATTCTTATTATAGTTATTTTTTATAGTACAACATATCGGACTTGAGTAGTTTTCATATGTATTTTGACCTTTAAAGCCCAGCCCAAGAGAAAGTGATTAAAATAACAATTAAAACAACCAAAAAAAGGACAAAACCATTTTTTCCCCCAAAGTTTTGATGATGTGATGACACAATAGGTCTCAAATATCTATGTATTCTAATCTTAAAGGGTTAACTTGCATCACAGGTTTCATCCAACAAATCCATATAATTTATACTCTGATTTTCTTCTATTAGATTAAATCAAAGCATTTGTTTCATTTGTCTCTGGAGGGAAAGAAGCCTCTGTCTCCTGAGGGTCTGGACATGCCTCTATGCAGAGGGCCTTTTATTTCATAATCCATTAGCACCAGCTGTGTTTTCAGTGAATGTGATATTCAGTTTCAGGGACAGTACAACACCAGGAAGGCTTGAGGAGGGATTGTTAGAGCTTATCCTCTAAGCTTTCCAAAAGGGAATTAAATCTGTGATGATGTCATGTATTTTTAGTTCAACTTGATCACTTAAAGGCACTGAAGTGACACAGAAATAAACAAATAATGTGAGCGAAACCCTGAAATTGTACAGTGGGGGATAATTTATACAGCAGTGACACGAAGAAAACACACAAATTGCCCAGTTTTGTCGTTTTTAGAACAGAAAGTGAAAGCAAAAGACAGTCGATTTGACTCCAACCGCGGGGTTTTTTTATTTTTATTTTTCTAAAAGCAACCAGAGTGATGCTTCAGGCTCTCTGTGTTTTTGATTTTGTGTGTTTTGTCTTTACTTTCATGCAGCCTCTCTGTTCTGGGCAGAGAACAGAAAAAGCTGCAAATCTCCCAAACGCAGAGCTTTCAGAGTGGCTCATTTTCCAGAAGACAAACGGGTCGGGATTAAGTGAGAGGGGGGTTTGCTGAGTGTGAGCGTGTCGGGCTTTAAAGCCTTTACATAGAAGATGTTTTCCAGTGAAACTGAGCCGGCAGATTGGCTGAGTCACAGGCAGAACAGATTCTGCGGAGGAGTTAATCATCTTACAGATTTACCTCCAGAGTTTTTGGCATCTGGAATTCTCTGTAATGGATAAAACAGAACACAGGAAGAAGACGGTTGGGGACTAATCTTCACTTAAAATGTGCTGAAAACAGCTCGGTTTGAGCCTCACAATCGAAAATAAAGAATTTTTTAAAATAAAAGTAACCGCAACGGCACGATTCAACTAAAATATTTTAAAATTGTATTTGTTTCCTGGAAATCATTCAAGCAACGCATCCAAAATAATTACCAAACACAAGCACAAACCACTGACAAGAAAATGGCACCAACAAAGCGTATTTTCTCCACTTTCTCAATCAGATGTGGAGGTTCTGAGGCAGAAAAAGCCCTTCTGTGTCTTTAATGGTGGTCATCGTTCCCAGGGAGCTGACACAGAGGCCTCAGGGTGTCACTGTAGCCCTTCCAGCCACAGAAACTGCACCAGGCATCCCCTCAGCCTGGTTCTGGGCGGTGAGCAGCTTCTAACGTGGTCCCAACTCATTTAGCAACAATTACAAAGCATCTGAGCTTTACAGGCCTGTTTTTTTAATCATTTTGTTGTGGCTTAACATGCAAAAGGATAACAGAGTTCTTCCCTTTACTTCACAGCACACCCCCCCCCCCTCACTTTTTTAATTAAGGATTTTCATTTCTAACAATTAGAGTGTCAGACAAAACGTGGTTTTCTCCTGGTAGATCTATCCAGAGCTTCATTATACCCTAAAATTCATAACATCCACAGTTTTTTGCAGAATTATTAATCTCTGATAAATATTCTAATATATATGATAATTCAGATGTTTCCTTTTTGTTTTTGCCGTTAGTGTGTGTGTTGCTGGATAAATGTAACATGAAAAAACTCCTTTTTCTGGCTTTGATGTTTATATGCATCATAAACCATCAGCGAAAAATCCAATTGCCTCTTTTAGCTTTAGTTTTTAAAGTTTTCCTCAAAGTCTTTTAATCTGTAGATGTAAACGCAGTTCTGCAACACTTTCATGATATTTCATGTACGTTTCCCCTGTTTTTTACTCTGTTTTTACAGTATTTATTGATCGGTGTGCACAGTGTTTCCTTCCTCTGTCACACACTAAATACGGGACTTGTTGCATATTTATGAGGATGTATTGACTTTTTGGTTTCCTATGAAAGTGGAAGAGATGTTTCTTTGATGGATTCAGTATTTTCCATGTTTCCTTTCCTTTGTTCAACAAAGTAGAACTACTTAAGTACTGTACTTAAGTACCAAAATGCAGTATCTGTACTTTAGTGGAGTATACATTTTTTCCCTACTTTTACTTTTACTCAACTACATATTTTTGATTGATTTAATACTTTTACTTTCACGGGATGAATCGTAACTCGTTACTGATGTGTAAACGTAATGAATCCTCCCAAGTCATAGTGTCATAAATAGTCATAATATGTCATAATAGCCTATAAAAAATACAAAATTGTATGTACTTTCAATACTTGAGTAGCAATTTTTGAAATACTTCTACTTGCAATACTTAAGTAAAAGAACAATGGAGTACTTCCATATTTCCACTTAAGTATGGAGTTGAAAGAACACTTCAACTTTTACTTAAGTCCATTTTTTTATATAGTACTTGGACTTCTACTCCAGTAATTTCTATATCTCTGTCAAAGACGCAGCTCAGTTAAAACCACCGAACGAGAGGGGCTGAAACGGAGACTTAAACATGGATTTGCTGGTGGTCAGCTCGCCCTTTAGAACAATGGAGGAGACATAAAAAGGACGGGGGGGTCGTTACTGAAGAATCAGAATCAGAAATACTTTAATAATCCCAGAGGGAAATTATTTTTGTTATCAACTCCAGAAATACAACAGCATATACATATATATATGTCTATACATATATATATATATATATATATACAAAATTCCAAACAGAATATAGATAAATATCCTGTGGAAGGTCACAGAAAGAATCAGAATCATAAATACTTTAATAATCCCATAGGGAAATTATTTTTGTTGCTAGCTCCATAAATAAAAGAACATGTATACATGTATATATACATGTATACACGTCTATACATACAGAGAGAGAGAAAATTCCACACAGAATATAGATAAAAATCCTGTGGAAGGTCACAGAAAGAATCAGAAATACTTTAACAATCCCAGAGGGAAATTATTTTTGTTGCTATTTCCATAAATAAAAGAACAGCATATACATATATACATGTCTATACATATATACATGTATATATATACAAACTTCCAGACAGAATATAGATAAACATCCTGTGGAAGGTCAGAGAAGGGCTGCTGGGTAATTGGGTGAAGCCTCACCTCCAGCTGTCAGCAGAGAGTGGAGGGGAGGCGTTTGTGAGGAGGACAGATCTCCTTTTATCCTCGTGTTCGAGGTGCTCAGCAGAAAGCCGGGGAGCGGAGATGGAAGTTTTATCTGCTGGGAGGCGGAGAGGCAACAAAGGAGAGCACTTTCTGTCGCAGAGAGAGGAAACCAGAGCGCGTTAGGCGGCCATTACCTGGAGGCAGAGAAAGGCTGATGGCAGGGCTTTGTGTCCCACCAGGCCCCCCACAGCTGCCTGTTCTCTTTTATATTTATTTATTTATTATTTTTTCAGAAATAATACACTGTGGTACAAATGTACATGTGTATTTTTGCATTTTTAAACATAAAAAAACAAAACACAAACACAGGGTGATTTCAAGAGTGTGAAAAAAATAATTAGCATAATTAGTGGAACGACAGGTCTCCAACGTTTATTGAATATGGGTGTTTGTAGTCTCAGAGAATATGTTATATGTTCCATTTGGTATATATCCCAGACCTTCTGAGGCCATCTGATTGTTATACATTTTAGAGCAGCTATATTCAAAAGATATTTTCCATCTCGTGTAGTAATAGTTGTAGGTGTTACTCCCAATAAGGCGATGTCTATATTGAATGGAATTTCCTGTTTGAAGATCACTTTTAAGGCATCAAAAATGTCTTTCCAAACAGATTTGATTTAGGGCATTGCCAAAATATGTGTGTGTGCTTTGCATTATTAGTTATTATCAAAGCTGCCTGTTCTGATATCTTTCTCCCTCTCCCGTCCCCGTTCAGGGGTCTGTTTTGAAAGGCCATCAGCTCAGAGCGGCGTCCCCCTCTGCCCGTCCTTGACCTCCATTTTCTGTGTGTGTTTACATTGGGAGGTGAGGGCAGAGCGGTTTTCTCCCCTCTGCAGAGGGCTGGAGGAGGCTGCTGAATGCTCCTGGGTGGGAGAAAAGCTCCAACAATCAGTCAAGGCTTCTCAGGTAATTACTCAGATTCCACACATGCCTGAACATCCAGACTTTGTTCTTTTCAGAGCTTCTTGGTGCTGTTTTTTAACCTTATAATGCCAAATGTGTCATATTTGATACATACTGTTTCTGAAATGTTTTGCATCTGACACCTTTTGTATAATTTAATGGTAAAAACTTTGCTCAAAATCCTATTGAACACAATCAGATACACCTGATAACAGGGGGCAGAAGACTACACAAAAATAATCTTGACTTATCACGTAGTAATAAATTATTAATATCAAAAAAGTATTTCTGTTTTTTCTTTTTACATATTTTGTGAAAAGGCCAAATAAGGAATTCAAAACAAAAAAAAGTCATTTTTCTGTTTTGTTTTATTCTTGGATCAGGCTTTAAAGGGTTAAATATTTTCTGAGCTGCATAAAGCTTTTTTATTTTTTTTATTTTTTTTATTGAACTTTTTTGCAAAGCAAATATTTAACACTCTACATACATAAGAGAAGGATATACACATATATAAGAATAAAAAATAAATAAATAAATAAAGGGAGCCCAAAGCAGAAAAAACAAACACTACAAATTTTCCTCTTGTTGCCAAGCTAGATCTAATAAACCCAGTCTCAATCTCTGAGCTGCAGACGCCTCCAAATAGTCCAAAAAAGGATCCCATGTCCAATGTTTCTCTATCAGAAACCCACAACACCATAATACACTTTCAAGCGCAGTGTAACAATATATGTAGAAGATCTTTGTTACGAATGCATAAAGCTTAAAAATGATTTTTTTCCACCCCCCAAAACTCTGGTTTCTGCCACAGCTCTCTGCTCATGTGATGGTTAAAGCTCCAGTTTATAGAAGCTCTTCAGCCCAAATGATGGTTTAACCCTAAAACCATTAGTCTCTTTAACTCTAAAGCCATTAGTCTCTGTGTGTCTCTGTGATGGAGTGGGCACACATAGGCTCCACCCCCCCGCAACCCCCCACCCTCAGAGGAATAAGCAGTATGGATGAAGGATGCATGTTATCAATGCATTTCCAACAATAAAAGATGAAAAAATAATGAAGAACATCATTATTTGTTATTAGGATGTAATGCTGTGTTTATTTCCTGTCATTCCTGAACAGAAAAGAAAGTTTTAGTGGTTAAATGTCTCGATCTCGATGCATTTCTGATCCTCAGAGAAGCCCAAAGCAGAGTTGGCTGCAAAAAAAATAAAAACAGGAGTTTTGGATTTGAATCTTCATTAGCTGGAAACTGGAAAAGAGAGCTCCACTTGTCCAGTTTCCTCAAGAAATGCAGTTTTCTGCTCCAAGCTGATAAAATCCTGTTATACAGCGTACATTTATTAATATGACAGATATTGTGATTAGATTCTGATCAGCCTTTGGATTTGATGATTCTAACCTAATGACTCCGTCTCCAAATCATATTAATAAAACGTCCCTAGTGTTTGACCGCTTCTGGTCGGAGGGAATGGGGGATTGGTCCTTTCTTTGGGGCTGATGGGGGGAGCTGGATGTCCTTCGGCCTCCTTGGGGAGTCCTGGTCCAGCCTGGAGGCCCGTGATGGCTGTCAGAGCCCATTCACCCGTCTGCCCCCCCGTTTCTGCCCCCAAACCTGAGAGCTGTTTACACCTGAGAGCTCAGCAGGGTTTAAAGACGCATGTGGTGTTTTTGGAGTTATTTTACAGACAAATGACCCAGAAATATCAATGATTTTAAACTATTTTTTTTCCAATATATATTCAATTTAATTTTATCTTTTTCCTTTTTATTTTTGTATTTTATACGTAATTTTTATTTTTTCAATTTATTATTTTTCTTTGTGTATGTTTTTTATTTATTCTGATTTATTCCAAAAGAAATGCGTAAAATATAAAAATACTCAATAATTAAATTTTCGTTCAATTTACATTAGCATATTTTATGAATTAATTATTTTCAATTGAATAAAAATTATTTTGTTTTTTATGTATTCTTGAAATAATCATTTAATTTAATATAGTCTGAAATTTGTAGCCATTTAATTATTTTTAATAAGATAATATTTCATATGATTTAGTTTTTCTTGAACCGCTTCTTAATGTTTGTTTTTGTTTCTTTGCTTTCTTGCTTTGGTCTGAATAATGTATAAAGGCTGTGAGGCTTTTCCATCCTGTTGGAAACAAATGAACGTTTAGCCTCTAATGAGAAACATTTATCTTCTGCTGCCCTCTAAATCTGGTCTGGGGGCATTTTTCCACCACAGTCAGCACATTAGCCGAACCTGTCAGAGAATGGCCAGAAATCAGGCCAGAAAAAATCAGGAAGTGAGGTTTAAAGAAGCTGTGTGATGGATTTAAAATGCTTTAAATGAATCTTATTGACTGGATTAGTTCGGTTTGTGTGCTTCTACGGTGTCGGATGTCTGGTTGATTTGGATCTTTGTTCGGTAGGAGTGTGGATTGTTAAAGGCTCGTCCTCCCCCACCCTGTTTGTGAAGACCTTATTTCCCTGTATGAGCTTCTCTAACCTTGAGCTTTGTGCCTGCTGGCTTTAGCTTTGCACACGTTACACAAACAGTGGCTGCTTGAGGATGGAAAGACTCCATTTTTCTGTATCTGCCTTTTGGATGAATAGATGTTAAGGGAAAAGGTGGAGGGATTTGAGCGGGGCAGGCCTATTGATTGGCAGATTGACAGCAGTTAGGTGGCCATCGATTAAGCAAACGGCTGTTTTTTGACCTGGAAGTACTCTGGATTAATCAATAACTTTAATCCTTTCAGAGATGGAAGGAAAAAGGCTTAATTTTCTCATGTTCGTTTACCTGTTTTCCTGGATTTTTGTCCTTAATAGGCCTGTTTCTTCTTATCCACTAAGATGCTTATAGCATCAGACAATGACTCACAAAGCTTTGTTTGCCCTTCAAACACATTTGTTTTATTAAGGCAGACTCATCGATGTCCAGATGGATTATTTTGACCTTTAAAAACATTGATTAGTCAATAAGAGAAAAGGTAAAGTGTAAATATTCATGAGCATTGGAACCGAATAATAACTGAAAATGTTCATGGATTCACATCTGAATGGAGACTTTTAAATTAGGCTCCTGATAAGGTGAATTAAAGGACAATAACTGAAATATTTGTAAGGTTTATGTTTCTTCTTTTGCGTGTTCTGGGCACAATTTGAGGACTTTTTTGTCTATGTATTATTTATATTCTGTGTGGAATTTTGTATATATACATGTATATATGTATGTGCTGTTGTATTTCTGGAGTTAGTAACAAAAATGATTTCCCTGATTCTGATTTTCTGACTGAAAAAAAGAGATCTGTGTTTAATCTGATGGTCTGAGGATGGAGGAGAAGCTCTGGTGGTGCGTCAGATCTCACATTTGACTCAGAACCGGGTCCTTTTGCCCGTTGAGGGGTCGTGGTTTGGCCTTTGGGGCTGGATCCTGTCGGTTTGGGTCCAGCTGGGGAATCAGCCCTGGGGTGTGACACCAACACCTCCACCTGTCTGCTGGTGTTTTCTCTGCTGGTTACGCGTCCTTTAGCTGTCGGAAAAGCCTGTTTCCCCAGAGTTTGTCAGCCCTTTCCTCCTGGGAACATCTGGACTGAGCTGCAGAGGCTCTGGCTCTGGGCTCCGGCTGTTAAAACCAGCCAGTTGTCAAAAGTATCGATAATTTAAAAAGTATCGATACTAAAATGTTGTATCCGGATACGATACTCATTTTCAAAAGTATCGATACCACCCCCTTCTCTCTGATTTATTTATGTATTTATTTACGTTGTTTATGATCATTAACAAGACGTTAGCCTTGAACTGCTAGCTGCGGCTAAGGGCTAATAATAACATGCTACCATTAATCAAGTACATATCCGACTCCGCCCACATCCAAGTCGGCCATGATGATTGATTACGTCACCATTAGGAAAATCCCAGGCAAGACAATAGTATTGCCTCATGGCAATATAGACATTAATTTAAAAACAGTGAAATGAATCTTGCAAACACTGAATTAAACTCTCAAATAGGTTTGTACAATAAGTCCAAAAAAGTTTAATCAGAAAATATTTATTTCTCACAATTATGAAGGGTGGAGGGTTAGGATCAGGGTCAGGGTCAGGGTTAGGGTTAGGGTCAGGGTTAGGGTCAGGGTTAGGGTTAGGGTCAGGGTTAGGGTTAGGGTTAGGGTCAGGGTTAGGGTTAGGGTCAGGGTTAGGGTTAGGGTTAGGTTCATTAATGTGGGCCACCATAACATCAGTAACGGGTCAGTTTGAAACCAAAGACACTAACCTGTCAAAATTCAGTTAAATTTTGGGGTCTTTGTTTTTATCCTTGTATCGAGTATAGAGTATTTTCCTGAGTATCGGTACGAGTTGAACATTTTAGTATCGTGACAACCCTACATCAGACCCTGTTATGGCGGCCCGATCGGCGCCTTTCGCCCCCCTCCCGTATCTGACAGGCGCTATGATCCCCGGCCGGTTAGCAGGGCATCTGGGACCCCCCCCCCCCCCCCCCCCCCCCCC
>CAJRST010015557.1:457620-471838 GCA_907169785.1 Menidia menidia | reverse complement strand
ATGTTAAAATAGTGGATGTTAAATAGGTTTGTACAGTAAGTCCAAACAAGTTTGACCCAAAAATATTTATTTCTCACAATTATTAAGGATGGAGGGTTAAGTTAAGGTCAGGGTTAGGTTTAGGGTCAGGTTTAGGTTTAGGACATCGTTTATCTTCCGGTTTTGTATAGACAGTAAAGTTTCGTTTAATGGCCGACTTGGATGTGGGATACAACGTTTTAGTCTCTATACTTTTCTGAGTATGGATACTTTTATACTTTTGGTCCCCCCCCAGGACTCCCTGTCCGGCCATCGTGGAGCCTCTGGAACATCTGGATGAGGAGGACGGGCTCTCAGAGAAGTTGCTCCAGAAATCCCCAAAGTACTACAAGTGAGTGGGTTAGGGTTAGGGTTAGGGTCGTCAAAAGTATTGATACTCAAAAAAGTATGGATCTTTCAAACACTGAATTAAACTCTATACATATTATGTTAAAATAGTGGATGTTAAATAGGTTTGTACAATAAGTCCAAACAAGTTTAACCAACAAATATTTATTTCTCACAATTATGAAGGGTGGAGGTTTAGGGTCAGGGTTAGGGTTAGTCGGGTTAGGGTCAGGGTTAGGATTAGGGTCATTAATGTGGGCCACCATAACATCAGTAACAGGTCAGTTTGAAATGAAAGACACAATTCAGTTAAATTTTGGGGTCTTTGTTTTTATCCTTGTGGTGTTGAAAATGGTATCGAGTATTTTCCTGAGTATCGGTATCGAGTTGAAAATGTTAGTATCGTGACGACCCTAGCGCCGGGTTAGGGTTAGGGTTACCTAACCCAGGCGGCTGTGTTTCAGGGAGCGGGAGCAGCTTCCCCGCTTCGCCCAGCCGGGAACCTTTGAGTTTGAGTTCTCGTCGCGCTGGCGGGCGCTGGAGGACGTGGAGCGGCAGCAGCGGGAGCAGGTGGGCCGCAACATCCGGGAGGCGCGGGACAAGCTGGAGGCCGAGCTGGAGTCGGCCAAACACGAGCACCAGCTCATGCTCATGAGACAAGGTGCTGGAGGGGGGGCGGGGGGCTGTAGGAAGGCAGGGAGGGATGTCTAGCTCGTCCCACATCCAAGTCGGCCATTTTGATTAGGGCGTGTGACTAGCAGCTTTCTGAGGTGGAAATGAAACTTTACTTTTTATGTGAAATCAGAAGATAAACGATGTCCTGACCCTAAAACTAATCCTAACCCTGACCCTAACCCTAAACCTAACCCTGGCCCTAACCCTGACCTTTAACCTTACCCTAACCTTAAACCTAACCTTGACCCTAAACCTGACCCTGAACCTAACCCTGACCCTAACCCTAACCCCAACTCTGACCCTTACCCTGACCCAAACACTTCATAATTATGAGAAACAAATATTTTTAGTGTTGGTTAAACTTGTTTGGACTTATTGTACAAACCTATTTAACATCCACTATTTTAACATAATATTATGGATAGAGTTTAATTCAGTGTTTGCAAGATTAATTTCTTTATTTTTTAAATTAATGTCATTATTGCCATGAAGCAATTAGGATTTTCTTGCCTGGGATCTTCCTATTGGAGACCTAATCAAAATGGCCGACTTTAGTTGTGGGGGAGTTGGATATCCATCCTTGGGTTCCTGCACTTGATTAATGTTGGCGTGTTATTATTAGCCATTAGCAATTCAAGGCTAACGTCATGTTAATGACCATAAAAAACGCAAATAAATAAATAAATAAGACGTAGTTGGGCTGAAGGGTCTGACGCTTGGCCGGTTCTCACCTCACCCCACTCCCCCCCTCATCCCCCCTTTCTCCCCCTTTCTCCCCCAGATCTGATGAGGCGTCAGGAGGAGCTGAGGCGGCTGGAGGAGCTCCGCAACCAGGAGCTGCAGAGGAGGAAGCAGATCGAGATGAGGTGGGTCCCAGTGGGGTTAGGGTTAGGGTTAGGGTTAGGGTTAGCCGGGTCCCACTCTGGGCCTGGTCCCCCCCAGAGTGGGACCAGGCCCAGAGTGGCACCAGGGTTAGAGTGGGACCCGGTTTAGAGTTAGGGTGGGACCCGGGTTAGAGTGGGACCCGGTTTAGAGTGGGACCTGGAACCCGGGTTAGAGTGGGACCCGGTTTAGAGTGGGACCCGGTTTAGAGTGGACCCAGTTTAGAGTGGGACCCGGTTTAGAGTGGGTCCTGGCCCGGTTCTACCAGGCCCAGACTCCCTCCAGCTCCCCCTGGTGGTTTTCCTGTGGGTTTCTGTGGTTTTTCTGTGTGTTTAGTCTGTGTTTCTCTGGTCTCTAGACACGAGGAGGAGCGGCGGCGGCGGGAGGAGGAGCTGCTGAGGCTCCGGGAGCAGGACGGGTTCAAACCAAACTACCTGGAGAACGTGAGTTCAGACAGAGCCTGTGTGGGTACACAAACCCACTCACAACAAACACACACACAAACAAACAAACAAACAAACACACAAACAAACAAACAAACACACAAACACACAAACAAACAAACCCACTCACAACAAACACACACACTTCATTTTGAAGTGTATTTGATGCATTTTCTGAAAAATAACCCAATATTTCGGCAACACTCTTCTTTTTTTTTCATTAAATAGTCCTGATGGCAAAAGTGTTTCTCATCTAAATGCCCAGTTACCATGAAAACTGACGGATAAAATGGTTGTTTTAGCACGTTTGAGGCCACTGTGTTTTTAAAGAATGAGCCAGAAATATCTAGGACATGAAATCACATCTGGAAGGACATGAAATCACATCTGGAAGGCTGTTTTTGAGCTGGGGGAACGTTTCAACCTTTGATCCAAGTTGGTTTGAGTGTTTTCCTTTCTCTTTTTAAACAGTTCGATGGTTGGTTTGAATGGAGTTAATTTCGATTTTTGTGAAACAGTGGAGTTTTTTTAAAACTTTGTTTAGTTCCCATTCGGCTTTTCTGAGGCAGATTTTCTGAATTCAGATGAAAAGTGAAGACCTGGGCTCTGGTTTGAGCTCATCAACTTTGAAAAGGTGTATTTGCTCTGTTTAAAGTGCTGGTGTTTGCTAGGTGGACAGCTGAGATCTGCCTCTGTGCTGAAATCAGACTCTGCTCTGCCTATTTTCTGCTGTCCAAACCTGATGTGTGAACTCTGACCTCCAGCGTCATGCGTTGAGCCTTTTCCCCCAAAAGGCTTTTCTGTCTCTGCTTGGATCTGCTCTTTCTCCTCTGTGGCTCCAGCCTCTTTCCAGGCCTCGTTTTGGTTTCTTTGTGTCCTCAGACTGCAGGTTTACGCTGTCTTTGCTCTAAAAAGGCGTTTTTCCTCAGTTGAATCCACACTAAAGCTTCCTATTAGGCTGGGATAACTTCTGCTTTTGCTGCCACCTGGTGGCGCTTTTGTGAATAATTATAGTGAAAAGAGTGATAATTTATTGTCATATTAATCTATTTCTCCTCTTGGTGTTTGGACCCTGGGAGAAGGTAAGTATGGATTCGGCTTTCCGGGGAACGCGGACACTTTTCAGTATTTTCTGAACGTCCCCTTTAATAAGCTTGACCCAAAAATAAAATACAGATGAGCTAAAACACTGTCTGTTATATTCAAATAAATGTGTGCAGGTGTTTTTACTGTGTTGTTTTAAAGAAATATGTGACAGCAAAGGCATAAATACTGCTATTTATCTCTATTACCTCCTTTTTTATTTATCTCTATTACCTCTTTTTAATTGCTCTATTACCTTCTTTTTATTTTTTTGCAGACATTGACAGAAACTCGTAATTGTTCTTAAATCTAAATGAATTCCGAGTGTTTATTCGGGCTGCTGCTGCCAGTACTTGGAAGATTTCTTTCACACTTGGTGTCAAAGAGTCCTGACATTTTCTCCTCCAAATCGGCATCATGTTCCATTTGTTTTGGCTCATCAGCTCTTAACGTTTTCTGGATTTCTAGCAGCTTCGGTGCACCTCTCTCAGCCGTGCACGCTCGGTCGTTAGCGGTTCTGCTCTGAAGGATCTTCTCCCCTTCTTTCAGAGGGAGCAGGAAATGCGAGGGGGCGATCTGGGCGCCCGTGGAAACGTTAATCTGGGAGGTATGGGCATGATCTGTGGCATTGGAAACTGTTTGTTTGGGCCGGGTTTGTAGGTTTACAGATTTAGACAAACATCTGGTCCCTGAGCTCTCATCCTCAGCTGGATGCAGATTAAAAACCCGCTCCAATACTCCAGTCTAATGTACATACATATAAGTAAAGGATCATTTCTGAATATAACGAGCAAAAGGCTGCTGGGTTCAGGATGAGAGGCCGGGGACCGAGACTGAGGTCAGAGTTTGACCACAAAGGATTGCACATCACCAAAACAGCAGAGGGTTGAGTTTGGGCTCATGGAAACTGTTTCCAACGTGTGAGTTGCTTTGTTTTTTTTTACTTTTTACTGTTTTTCTGTGCCTGAAACCTCCAACTGTCACTGTCAGTTTAATTTCTGTCGGACATCAAAAGCCTTTATGAAGAAAAAATACAGTAAAATCAACCAAAACAAAAGAATCTAATTAAAAAAAAGTATTTGTTCTGAGCTGAAACCTCTAGAGGCTGTTTGAAAAACCTCAAAATCAGAAGTTTTCCACCTTTTGAAGATACATGGAAAACTAAAAGTTTCAATTTTCAGCTCCAGAGAGCTGAACAATGCTGGGATGAAATGTCCCAGCTTTCAAATAGCACACAAACGCACCATTTAGGATTAAACATGTGACTGAGACATCCAGGACATAAAAACCTATAAAAACCCATAAAAATCCCCTTTTTTTTGGACCCCTACGTGGTTTCAGGGACTGCCGACCTTCATCAGAGTCCGTTCACTTAAAGAGAAACGACAAACTAACTTTGATTTGTCTTGTGAAACAAACCAAATTAAGTGTAAATGCTCCTGATGGGCCTTGTGGTGGAGACGTTTCTGACAAATCTCCTCTGATTGAGCCAATTCAGACGCTTTCTGTCAGTTTCCATCAGCTGGGTCTCAGTTATTGCTGATTTAAACCTGTTTTTTACAGTTTTAGGCCCTCTGAAGCAGAGGTGATGTGCAGTCCGGTCTCTGGGTGTTCGGGGGTCAGCCTCAGACTTAATTTGTTATTAATCTGTAATCTATGAACCTTTCTACTTTTTCTCTGCATCAGTTTTGAAGTGACGTTGGTTTTTGGTAGCCCAAAAGTGAATCTTAGATAAATGCTAAATATCGACGTCTTCTCGACATTTTCAGGGATGTATGGAGTTTTATATTTTATTTTTTAATGCAAAATATAAGATAAAAACTTAGCATCTCTGTTCAATTTTGCTCTCTTTCTCTTTAATCTTTTCAGACTTGCACATATTTAAATGTTTTTCTGGAAATAACTCAGGACGGTTATATTTTCTCCCCGTTAAGTCTTTAAATTTTAGTTTGTTTCTCGCTTTGTCGGGAACCAAAACATCTCAAATGAGTAAAAAATTTACTAAAAAAAGAGCCATTTGTGTAGATTTTAATGGGGGTCTGAAACTGGGCTCCTCTTTGGGCTGCATCCCTGACTTTTGTAGCTGTGGACTGAAAGCCAACGTTCACTTTGAGGCGGTCTGTGGGGCTCGGTGGGCGAGTGTGTGACCCCTGGGTGCGTTGTTTTGCGTTTAGATGGCTATAACCCGGCCTCTGCGGGCCCCCCCGGTAACCAGGCTCAGATGATGGGCATGAGTGGAAGGGGAGCCGCCATTGGCCCAGAGGGGACGGCAAATATGGGGACACCTTTGATGTCCGAGAATGGCGCCATGGTAACGTATTTACAGAAGAGAACTAACCAAGTCTTAAAGGGGACATATTATGCAAAACCAAGTTTTTAATAATTTGATTGTGTACATTTGGGACTGTGGAGGGCCTATAAACAGGCAAAGTGTGAAAAAAAATGACTCAGTCATGTTTTTGTGGGCTGCCTCAGTCTGAATCCAGGAGATAAATCAGGAGGTTTCAGGAGTGGGTAGTTTCTGACGTCATTAGCTCAAGCTCATTATAATATTCCAGCCTTTCACCTGCAAGAGAGCGAGCTGACATGCCTCAGGAAAACCCAATATCAACAAGGTCCGAGCTAATTCAGAATAGGAACCACAATCTGATATCTCCAGTAAGACTGAGACAATTCCACCTATTACTGGACTAACGTTACTAAGAACCTGCATCGAGGCTACAGCTAACGTCATATGCGGCACCGTGTTTATCACGGTTGATGATTACTGTTGCACAACGCAGAGAAAAAGGCGAGTGGCGAGTTCGTTTGTGATGATTCCGATCAGAAATAGATTTAAAACACTCCAGTACAGTGTCTGTTTTAAAATGATCTAGCTGGGCACAATAACAGGACGTTATTGTTCAATTTGAAAAGCTAGTTAGCTAGCAGCTGAGAGCCGACGTGGGCACACCTCCCTGAAGAAGTGGGTGGATTGCCTGTGTCTCATTTGCATTTAAAGAGACAGGCACTCCAAAGCGAGCGCTCTGAACGGGGCTGTTTTGGGTTAGGGTTAGGGTTAGGGTTAGGGTTAGGCAGGGGGACTGAACTGCTATTGGGCTTCATCCTTATGGGATTTTGACCAAAGCTTGTCACAGACATTACATTAGGACACCAGGGAACTAGCTTAACCTGTTGAAATCAGGTATAATATGTCTCCTTTAAGAGAAGTTTTGAAGTGCTTGATGTTGGGAGGAGTAAGCTAACCGTCGTGTTCCTTTCTCTGTCTTCCCCCGCCTGGTTCTCGACTTCCTTTTCCTTTGGACGCTGACTCTGGATCCAACCAAACCCGTTCTTGAACATCCTGTGGACCCTCCTTAACTGAACTTAACCTCCCTCTGGTCTCGTCTCTCTGCCCGATGGTTCAGAGGAACGATAGGTTCCCCCCGGGCGGGTCGGGGGGGGCGGAGTCCCCTCAGCAGCAGCCCCCCCCCCAGCCCGGAGCAGCTCCAGGATTCGGGCGAGGCAGCCCGGGGGGGGGGGCCTTCGAGGGGCCCAATAGCAAACGCCGGCGGTTCTGATGGACTCTTTACCCCCCCACTACCCCCACAATGTGACTTTGAATACAGTGGAAGAAAGAAAAGCCTTTTGCTCCTTTTCAGGAGGTTTCTGTGATGGAGGGATGGAGGGGAGAGGACTGTGCTTTCTGTCTAATCCAGTTTTAAAGCCGAATCCCTGTGATCTCCATATTCCCAATCCAGCTTTTTGAACTTCCGATCCCGATCCCGGCCTATCAGAGCATGTGTTAAAGTCTAAAGTTATTTTATCTACTTACTTAGTTGACAGACTCATGTTGAACAGGGATTTACTCTGATAACAACTTATTGGTTAGGACACAGACCTGTGGGTTAGCAGATGCTAATGCTAATGCTAACGCTCGTGTGGGATCGGACTTTTAAAAAAAAAGTTCAACAGGATGGTTTTAAGTACTTTTTCACTCCCTTTTTGACTCCACTTTAACCGGAGGGAAGCGATTCTCCTTTTTTTCCTCCATGAGCCACAAACTGTGGGCGTTCACGCCTTCTTTCTAACCTGCAGCTCCACAAAAATAATATTTTTAAGTATTTGTTCTTAATGCCTAAAAAGTTTTATTTGAATGTGAACTTTTTATTTTTTGTCTCTTTTTCTTCTCTCGTTGTGTTTGTGATATTTTCCCTTCTCTAAAATAAATCTTGGTTAATCGGGTGTTAATACCAATGAATAAGAAATTAATGTTTCTGTAGCCTCTGCATCTTGTATTTGACGGTTAAGAGAAATAAAATATTTTTAGGAACTTGTGTGTTTCTGATTCTGAAGGTAAACTCTCGTAATAACGTTACTTTCCTGGTTTGCTTTTAACGCCATGCACACTGGCCTCAGTTAACGTGTCCAAACATTAATTATAGCATGGCACTGAGGGGATTGTGTTTGGTTTTCTCTATCTAATCAGTCCAACCAGGCAAATCTGATCGTTTTGATCCCATAAATTGTCGCTTTAAACATTTCATGTTTTCCATTTTGAATTAAATATGTAAAGAGGTCACAAATTGTTGATGACTTTAGAAATTTATATTTTTATGTGAATGTTTGTGTTTGATGCTGAAATAACGTTGAGTTTTGAAGGCTTTTAGGTTGAATCCAGTCAAACTTCATTATTTCTGGACACTGGAAACTGTTTGAAACTGAAGTTTGCTGTTTTTTTACACTGATAAAAGCAGAGTGATGTTCTGCCTCTGAGCTTTAGAGACCTTTTTCAAACCAAGTGTGCCAAAGCTACTGGAGGTGGGGGAGTCAGAAACCCATGGAGGGGGGGGGCGGTTACTTTTCTTTGCGATGCCCAAGGCTGTTCATTATCAACAAAGAGGGCCGGTAATCATCCAAATGATCCACTTTTAACCGGGCTGATTGTGGCCAATTTGGGGAACGAACACTTTGTTTCTTTGGCTCGTGGCCTCGTTCTTCCTTAGCCTACTTTGTGGCCCACTTATGTTTATAAGGACAATCGATTGTGGGGTTGGAGGTGTTCGCCACATTGGAACAAAGCTTTCCTTCTGATTATTTAAAAAAATAATACATTTGGTTAGATGGAAATTAAGCCAATTACATCTGATTCTTTCAGGATATTTATTCACAGGGAATATGTGGCTTTTTCCTGATGACCCCTGAAGTGGAAGTTGGGCATGAATTTGCTCTAGATTTCAACCTTGTGTCCCAGTTGGAAGTCTTAGTTTTCCCGACTGTTTTCCAGAGGTTGCAGAATTCAATAACGGCGCTTCAGACTGAAGGAGCCGCTTCACTGACAGCCAGCACCAGACTCTCACTATTAGCCCATAATCTTATAACCTGCGTCTATTAGATTTCCATAACCGGTTTAAGTGTGGAGAAATGTTCCCAAGATCCCCCGTGGTTGGTTCTGGTTGCTGTTTTTGACATTGAAGTCACTTCCAAACTCTGACAGTATATCTAAATAATAATAATCCAATATACTGTAATGTCGTTACTGCTTGTAACTAGAAATTGGCCTTGCAGTTTCAAATATTGTAAAAAAAGATGCTTCCACTGCTGAGATGTCACAATTCCCGGTCATTTTTTGGTTATTTCCTGTCTTTTATTAAACATGCACCAGTTTATGTTCAGTTTGATGAGCTCTCAGTCTTGAAGGGAGCTCCAAAAACTCCAGTGAAAAACTGTTTTCGACACTAAAGGTCAGGTTTTTCAGACTTTTACTTATTTTTTTTGTCGAATGAGCTGATCTTTATCAGGATTTAAAATCAGATAGACCATAGACCATGTGAATGAAAAAATCAGAACAGAGAGCCAAGTGGAGAGGTTTGCTCAGGGTCACAGAAACAGCTGGCAGCACGGCGGGGGAGGGATGATGGTCTGGGCTGGCTCTGCAGCATCAGGACCTTAAAATCCTGCCTGAACTCCTCTGGATCCCAAAGTGTTTGGAGAGAGTTTCATCAGCCTTTTTTTTGCATCATTTTTAGACCTGAGAAGGCCAGAATTTCTTTCCAAAACTTCCCTTTAATCAAAGAAGAATATTTTACGTGGTTAAATATCGTTCTGATTCATAAAATGTGTGAAAACCACCATCTTGTGTCTCACAAAACTAGAAACTCAAACATCCATTCCTTTTTGCAGATTTCATGTTTGCAGATTTTCTTTTTTTTAGCTTTTCTCCAAAATCACATTGAAGTAGTAGTTAAAATACTCCACAGAGATCCCCTTGGAGTCGTAAAAGTGAGCTCAGACTTTCTGATGGAAGCATCTCCTGCTCTTACCCAATAACCTGACCTTTCTCATAGTTTGTTTAGGGGTAAATCTGATTGTGGGCTGATGAATGGAGCAGTTTGGTTAAAAATAGGAGGACCTATTTTCCGCGGCGCCGCCTCCGTGCTGCGCGTAAAGGCGCATTAAGAAGTGGCCCGGCACCAGCTAATCCACACAGGAGGGACTTACGGACACAGCCCGGGCTCTCATTGATGGCGAGGCGGGACGGGAGCTGAACTGATCCGAGCTTGTTTTTTAACTCCATCCGAGTTATTCTCCTCTCCCATCACGTTTTTTTTCCCTTCCACGCGCTTTGCCGCAAAACCAAAAGTTCATGCAAAAGTTCGAGCATCCGTGGAAATGTTTAGTTTCTCCGGGAGACGGAGGTTGCTAATGGGGTCTGTCTCTCCTCTTCATCTCCCGAGGACAGCCGCGCAGTGAGGCGGCTGAATGGACGACATGTCCCCGCAGCAGCAGCAGCAGGACGGCCTCAGCAAGGGCGGCGGGCAGCCGGACCACAAACGGGTACGAAACCCCTCTTATTAACTCTGATCAAGATGTTTAAAAGCTTGGTTGAACTGTGTGAGCAGGATGCGCTGGTTTGGAGATTGGTGCGTAAAAGCGAGCCGCTTGGGTTTGGATATTTAGGCACCAAGCGACCAGTAACTCAGCAGAAATCATCCAAAATTACAGCTTTATTACACCGAGGCTCTTTTTAACTCTGATCAACATATTTAAAAGCTTGGTTAAACTGTGTGAGCAGGACGCTGGTTTGGGATTGGTGCGTAAAAGTGAGCCGCTTTTGGTTTGGAGATCAGGGCCCAAGCAGCCAGTAACTCAGCAGAAATCCACCAAAATTACAGCTTTATTACACCGAGGCTGCACGACAAAGATTAACCGGTTTTTAGCTATTCTTTAAATACAAAACGCTATTCTTCTTCTTTCCTTTATTTAAAGTCCCATTGAGATTAACAATCTCTTTTTCAAGGGAGTCCTGGCCAAGACAGTGGCAAAAGATTACATTACAAATAACATTACAGTTTACAGTTACATCTATCTATAATTAGAAATTCATAAAACAGTTACAAACCATAGATCTCATTTCCAAACCTTTGAGCAATCGTATAAAATGTCGGATTGGAATCAAATCCTTCATATAAGACTATAATGGAGGAAGTTTATTTAAAAAAAAGTAACTTGCCCACAACTTTTGAACAGCCGGCTATTTGTTCCCCACAGGTGAATCTTTATTGTAGGCAGGAGTTTGTTCATGTTTTATAGTGTTTTATTGTTATAGCAGAGCTCGTAAAAGTCAACCACTTAAAAGGCAGAACTACGTTTTATTTGGTGTTGAAACCTGCCGATAAATTCTGATTTGTGGGAAAACGCGGTCCGTTAATCCGCTTTATTCATGAATATCAAGAATTCTTGAGCCCAAAACAAAACCGTTCCCTTTGAATGATTATTGAATAGCTGGTATTATCTTAATTTTACTTTAAACAGACTTGGGTCTGAGGAACTTTTGATTTAAATGATTTAACATTCGTTAAAGAGCAAATATGTTTATGGTTATTTTGCAAAAATTAAGATTTATAGGTATAATAAACAGTGCTGCTACAGAAACCAAATTGAATAGTGATGGAAGTGATCAATTCCGTGTTTTTGTTCCTTGTTTTCCATATTTCTGTGTGAAAATCCCTTTCACGTGTGCAGAAAAACCTGCAGGTTCTGTTAAGATTTGGCTTTTTTGAGGAGACAAAGGCGTTTTCTGCTGTTTCTGCTCCGGCCAGCTAGTGGATTCAGCCATGGCTCAGTTCTTCATGTTTGGATGACAAACACTCGGCTTTAATCTGAGGACACATCTGCCTTAATGCCAGCAGGGCGTCTCCATTTGAGCCCACTTTTCTTTAGTGAGTCAGAGGAAGAAAGTGGGATCCAGTGAGCAGGTCCCAGTATTCTCCCCTGGTCTGTGGAGCAGAGAAACCCACATCTGCATGAAAGATTTTTGGGTTATTTTTAGGCCTGAAAGGTGACATTGTAATGTGGGCCGGGGTGTCGGGAATGTTTCACCGGCCTGTGACCAGGTTAAATCAATGACGTTACATTGTGAAATGTCAGAAATGCGTGGACCTGCTTGTCGGCTGTAGGATGGAGGGAGACGGATGTTTTCACAGGCAGAGAGTCCACTCTGAGCTGACGTCCGAACGGAGGTTTTACACAGCTAAACATTGGTTCTGTTAGAAGGTTTTTCTTTGTATATTGAAGAGGATTAACCCTATAATGTTAAACGTATCATATTTGATACAAACGGTTTCTGAAGTCTTTTGGATCTGAGACTTTTTGCATCATTCAATAGTAAAAACTTTGCTCAAACCCCTGTTGTACACATTCAGATATACCTGATAACAGCCAGTAGAGACTATAAAATATATTTTTGACTTATTGAATGCTAATTTGATCAAAATAATTTCAGTTTTTTTTCTTCATATGTTGTTGAGGAGCCAAAGAAAGAGTTCAGACTAAAAAAATCCAATATTCTTCCTATTTTTCTCTGATCAGGCTTTAAAGGGTGAAGTTAATTTTCTATTTTCAGCACATTTAACAGAAGCTTTTCACGTTCTTTTTAGTTCTGTAGAGACGCTCTTTAATAAATATTGTTCTTGATAATAAAAAATCCTATATTCTTCCTATTTTTGTTGGATCAGGCTTTAAAGGGTTAAGATGTAAGATGTGGTTCACCCCACAGAACAGCAGCTTTCAGCCATGTCAAGATTTCCAGACTATGGATAGCTCCACTTCCAGCTATAAGAGGGCTCCAGGTTGTGTTTTATGTCCAGGTTTGGATGAGTTTAGCTCTTATTTTGGAGCCTTTTGCCCTCCAGCCAGAGCTGGTGGTTCTGTGGGTGAACACATGGCCCGTTTTTGAGGGTCTTGGGAATACCAGCCAGCTGTTTTTTTTGTAAAAAAATCACTCTGAACACAGAAGCATTATGTGAGCAACGGCAAGTGGGTTAATCTGACATAAATGAAAAAAACCACGCTTACGTAACAGTTGTTTGTCAACCTGCCTCTTTTGTAAATCCTCCTACAATTAGATTAAATGAAACTTTAATGATCCTCGTGGGGAAACGGGGATAATAGGATCCAGCCGGGAAAAGCCGGTATGGTCGTGGCTGCGTGACTCGGCTGGGGGTGGTGCGTTCACTGTCCGCTGGGTGCTTTTGGGTGTTAAAAACCGCCTTCTGGACAGAATCTGGAGCTCCAGGATGCTGTCCTTGTCCTGTTGGGGCTGTGATAAATGAGCTGAACGGGGATGTTATGTAACACCTGAGGACAGAGTAACCCCCAAAGTTTCTGCTCCTGCTGTGAGATGAGAGGTGACTTCTCTCTGAGTCCAGAAACAGAAACAGAAAAAGTTATATTTAATCTTCTCTGTGTGTGTGTGTGTGTGTGTTGTTTTTTTTTTAGCGAATGAGGTTTCAGAGCTACCGGCGTCAGTCCGCCCCGTCGCTGGTCATCACCAAGGCTCTGACCAGGTCCAAGACTCTCTCCAGGTGGGTTTGTGCTGGTTCTGTTTAAACTGAGGCACTGGGACACGTTAGCCTTTAGAGGTTTTAAATCCTCCCTAAAAACACACATTTTTACATTTTAAAGACATTTTTATTTAGATTTGAACCTATCCTATTCTATTCTATTTTATTTTCATTCTATTTTATTGCATTGTGTTCATGTATTTTAGCTTTTTAATTTTGACCTTATTTCCTGCAACTGTGACATCTGGACAGCACTTTGGTCAAACCCAGTTGCTTTAAATGTGCTTTATAGATAAAGTTTGAGTTGAGCTGAGTTAACAGGGAAGTTATCAGGATGTAAGAAGCAGTCAGAGACGACACAGATGAGTCCGTTTGTGGCTTTAACGGTAGAAACTTTCCTAGTCTGAAGGAAATCTGCTGGGTTTTGGCTCTTTTTTTGGGCTCTTTAGTTATCAACACAAATCCCTGTGTGAGTCCAGCTCATGTGGACAAAAACAGCCAAACGAACCCCTGGATTTTCTGGCCTTTTCTCTCTCTAAATGTTCCCCCCCATTTAAAGCCGAATCTCTTATGATGTCATCATAACTCTGATGTCAAAGCAGCCAAACGCAGAAAAGATGGAGCTCTGCTCTGATGCCTCTCAGCTTCCAGAGGGCAGAAACAGCTCCAACTAAAGGCTCCTGGTAGTTTAAAGGCTCCAGTTAAAGTTAAACTCCAGGAAAACGGTCAGTCTGACGTCCAGAGACTCAAAGTCCAGCCGAGGCTGCACAGATTCTGAGGCAGTTTGCAGCAGGTTTGTCTCTTTTAGAGGAAAACACTAGAGACTAGTGACACTAAAGGAGAGCAGAGACAAAAGGAGCTTAAAGGAGGTTAAACTGATCGTGTAACCGGAGCCAGATGTGAGGTCAGAGAGGAGCAGAGGCCCTCGGACCTGGTCCAGGTCGT
>CAJRST010015557.1:430930-442103 GCA_907169785.1 Menidia menidia | reverse complement strand
CTTGCTATCTATCTATCTATCTATCTATCTATCTATCTATCTATCTATCTATCTATCTATCTATCTATCTATCTATCTAATCAGACTTAAGACGAGACCCCACTGGGGTCCATTTTCCCTCCGATTCAGCGCTTTTTAACTGAACCTTTGTGTCTCTGAACACAACAGCTCATAAATCTGACTTGAATATCCAGCTGAAACGGTGAGAATATCGACACTTGATCCGCTTTAACAGCAGCCTGTGAGTCCTGGAGTCAGGTGACAGGCGGTGGAGGCCTCGGCTCTCAGTCACATCTTTGTGGCAGGACGTGAACACATTCAAAGCCAAGAAGGCAAAGTGTGAGTCCTGGGGGTGGGGGGGACACATCACAGGATCTTTCCATGACACCAACGGAAAGGAAGCCGGTAATCTGGGAGGATTCCCACGTCCTTCAGCTGATGGCAGATTCCAGCCTGATTCAATTTCCTCCCCTGGAAACAAGGTAGGGCTCAGATGTCCACGCCGCTCCGCTCCCACAGGCCCGGGATCAGGGATGTGGGGGGGGGGGGGTACAATAGGGGGCTTTGTGGAGGAGGAGGAAGCAGAAACCTTTAGTCTGAGGAATGCCAGACATGCGGCTCCAATTCGCTGAGCCCAGAAATGTGATCCCGTGCAACAATGGCTGCCGAAGGAGGAGTGGGGGGGGGGGGAGTGTGTGAGCAGCCGAGGAGCTTACCGGGGGAAACGAAACAGCGTTACGGGGGAGGCGGCAGATGCCACACACCCCACAAACTTGAGGGAAATCATCATTAGTGCTGCACCAGCCAATGGCTGCCTCCCTTTCCTCACCAGCCATCTCACATGCAGCTGTTCAAAAGACTAAAACTACTCTCCCTGAAGCTTCCCGGGGCATAAATAATGTGAAATGAGATCCATGGGGCTCCACCAGCTCTCGTCGGGAGCTTCTAAAGCAGAAAATGCAGGCTCTCCGGTGGCTGCTGGGCTCCTTGGTTACGATTTTATTGTTGCATTTATTTGATGTGGCTTTGGAAGAGTGCCCGAAAGTGTTGGAGCAAACATTTCACACTGATCTCCAAAGCAAGAAGAAAAAAATAAAAATACTCTGCAGCTTCCCCGAGTTCACTCCAGCGTGAATATTTGGGATGTGCGGGGAGCAGAATCCGTTTGCAGCAATCCCCTGAGCCCGAGATTAGGATGAGGCCATTTGCTGATTGACAGAGCGAAAAAAACAGCCATTTTAAAGCTGCTTTCCTCAACACTGTAATATAAACAATGGCTCCTATATGAGAGAGGGTTCGCCCCCCCATCGCCCGTCTGACCATGTGGGCGTGGCCTCTAACGCGGCTTCATGCCAGGCGTCACAACCATTTGGTTTCAGAGCAAACAGCTGGCCAAACATTCCACAAAGCAAGCACCAAAATAAAGACTAGAGCCAAGTATATAAACATGATTAATGACTGTAATGATCCACATCAGCTGAAACATTCAGAGACCTAAGAAAGCCTGAATTCACAAATAAATACCCAGTGATTCACCAAGTTACAAGAAACATTTCAACAACAGTTCAATAGTCTTTAAACCTGGAAACATGACTTCTTCCCTCCTACACGCTGTGCTCTGATAAACTTTTTATCCAAAAAAGCCTGCGTTTCCATTTTTCTGTTTGTCTTATCAGACTTTTCAGTAAGTTCCAACAAGAAACTGATAAATACCAAAGAAAACTCAACATTAGTCAGATTTCACAAATGCAACGTCATCTGATAAAGACAGTGTTTGGAAGGAGGTCTTTAAATGTTTCAAAGTTCTTGGTAAAAACAGGAGTTTCTGATCCAGATTAGCTCAGTCTGTGTTTTAAAAACAGAGATATTTGGTATGGAAGGAGGTGAAACAGGCCCATATATTCAGACTGGCAGGATAGAAAACTCCATCATCAAACAAAATCCAAGGTTAACTCCCATTTTCATCCACACACCAAGTTAAAACACTGCGTTTGTTTCCCTCTGAGCTGGATCATGAGCCCGGTTCACGTTTCTGTGGTGCCTTCAGGGCCAAACAGAAAGTCTGGAGGGCTCTGTGACGCTGGCTGGACGCCACAGGAGGTGGGATCACGTCACACCAGGAAGAGGCTTTTCACTCACTTTGACCACACCGTTTTTCTCCGGTTTTCTGATTTAGCTCCGTCACACTCCTCTCTCACATCCTGGAACTCAGATTTCCTCTCCCGATAAAACATGGACGGCTCAGCTGGGTCTGGCCAGGAGACTTCATGGTGATACTAACAATTATCCCAGCAGAGGTGTGACAATGTGCACAGGCTGATTTTTGGGTCATCTAAAAACGGCAACGCGGTCACTTTGAGCGGCCGTTTTTAAACACGACCCGTCTCCGGCTTCTGTGAGGCCTTAAAAACAGTGTTTTCAGACCGGTGTGGTCCTCTGGAATTTGAGATGAGATGAAGGCTTGTTTCTGGAGACAGACACAATGTTAACCGCTTCCTCTGCCGGCGAGAGAAAAGGAAGCTTCAAAGGCAGAGGACCTCACCCAGAGCCTGGAAAGCAGACGAGGGGGGGGGGGGGGGGGCAAATGGAGGGTTGTACGACCGGCAGGCATTTACCTTAATGACCCAAATTACAGCCATCAGCCCGCCTGTTACAGCCTGGTGCTCACACTCCGGGCGGCTCATTAAGCCACTCATCACCACAGAACAAAGACCACCTCCGCCTGTGGAGGTGTGTTTGGGCCGCTTCAGTCTTTGTCCAAGAGAAAGACTGGATCTCACAAGGAAACCCCCCCCCCAACCACCACCCCCTCTCTCTCCCAGCACACCTCAGGAGGTGGGGGATCGATAGGACTGGCTGTGGCTGGTGGGGGCCTCTACAAAGGGACCAGTGGAGCTGAAAGCTGTATCAATCTGTCCCAGGGTGCCTGTGAGTGCCGGGTGGGGGGTAGGACTCTGGGTGGAGGATGTGGGGGTGGGGGGGTCTGGCTCCATCTGAATGCACTGATCTAATAGGAAACATACCACTTCTTCTTCCAGCTCTGTTTTATGAAGCGGAGAGACAGAAAAATGGCTCAGGGCGGGCGGCCAACACAGAGCAATAAAGCAGAATTCTCACTCCGGCCGGGTTTCATTTCTCCGCCTTTCCACTTCCACACGACTCAGACCGGAGAGGGGGAGGGATGCTCACCAGGAGCTGCCCATCCCTGGTGTTCTCAGGCCTCTCCAGATTCCTTCTCAACACTGAGAGGTCCAAATCAGACTAATAAAAATCATGGAAAAATGTTCCAGGAGGATTTGAACAGACCAGAAAGTTTCTCAGACGTGGTTAAAATAAATTCCAGACCAGGAAGCACAACAGCTGTCCGCCGGCTTCCCCCACGGCCTCAGCACACCTCGCTGGAGTGCTATTCACTGCTCCGGCATTGATGGATGTAAAAGCGGTTTGTTTACACACTCACACAAACGGGAGGGGGGGGGGGGGGGGGCAGCTGCTTTGGACCCTGAACACAAAGTCTAACCAAAGCGATTAAAGGCAGAAGAACCAGAGTTGCACAACCTCCCTGCAAAAAAAATAAAAAAAGAAAAGGGAGGAGGAGGAATGCCAGATGTAGCATATTATTCAGCATATTATGATTAGTTTCCGGTTTAGGCTTCGGCTTTTCTCAGCTGGAAGTAATTCAGGAATTAAACTGGTTCCTCTGAAAGATTTCTACACTCCTAATCCCTCATGTGAACACGCAGGTGAACGTGAGCCCTTTCTCCTCTGCTAATCTGGGGGAGCAGCACCTCCAGTCCAGACAGGATTAACCCACCATTCAAACGGGTCAGATGGCCTGGACCAAAGGGAAAACTCCAGCTCAAAACCCTTCAGACATTTTTTAGGAAACCACCAGCTTCATAGTTTACAGATGGGGGGCTTTTACACACCCAAACTTAACAAACAGGTCTCACTAATGGTCCAGAGGCTTGTCGGGTCATGCCCAATAAGCGGGCATATGATGATGGAGGGCAGGTTACCTGAGGTGTCCCACAGGCTGAGCTCAATCCTCTGGGTGTCGATTTCAAAACTGGCCGTGTAGTTTTCAAACACCGTGGGGACGTAGCTCTGGGGGGAGACATGCAGAGGGACTGTTAGAGAGGGATATGGACACCAGAACCGGGCTCCAGAACCGGGATCTGGACAGCAGAACCGGGATCTGGTTCTGTTCTGCGCACACATGCATGCACGTCCACGCAGAGGTCATCATCTTTTCCTGCCTCACCTCGGGGAAACAGTCCTTGGCGAACACGTGCAGCAGCGCGGTCTTCCCGCACTGGCTGTCCCCCACCACCACGATCTTACACTTCACACTCTGCCCGGGATCCATGCTGGACTTCAGAGAGGACTTATGGCACGAGCGTCGCTCCTTCATTGATTTCCGTAGAGAATGGGGGTCCTAAAAACGGCTCCTGTCCCGGGTGGGTGGGTGTTTTGGTGGGTGGGTATGCGGGATGCGGAGCCTCCAGGGTCTGTGTCGTAGGTCCAGCTGCTCCGGTTCTCCGCCTGGTCTGCCGGCAGAAGGCATTTTCCTGCTTTTATACGGTATCCGGAGCCAATGGCAGCGGCTCCTCCCCCCGTCTCCCTCCCCGCCTCCCCCACACCGCAACCCGGACTGCTCCACCGTGAGGGCGACACCATTGTAATAACGACTTTGATATAAAATATTTTTTTTTAAAACAGAATATATAAAAAAAATACATAGAAAATTAACTATGGACGTTTTCTTATGAAAAAGAAAATATGAAAAGCAAACTGTTACCAGAGTTCCAACGGCTACTGCAGGGAAATCTCGCGGAGCAAACGGTTGAGATGGTGAAATCTCGCGTAGCAACAGTTAAGTAGTGAAATCTCACGTAGAAAACAGTTAATTGGTCAAATCTCGCGTAGCAAATAGTTAAATGGTGAAATCTCGTGTAGCAAACAGTTAATTAATAACAGTTAAGTAGTGAAATCTGGCATAGTCAAGTGATGGAGGGATTTCCCCAAAGCTAATGGTTATGAAAAATGTCTTTAAATCCATCCATCCATCCATCCATCATCAATACCGCTTATTCCCTCATGGGGTCGCGGGGGGAACTGGAGCCTATCCCAGTGGTCAACGGGCGAGAGGCAGGGTACACCCTGGACAGTCCACCAGACAGTCCACCAGTCCATCACAGGGCCACACAGAGACACACAAGGACCAACAACCACCCACACTCACATTCACTCCTAAGGGCAATTTCCCCAATCTCCAATCAGCCTAACATGCAGGTTTTTGGACTGTGGGAGGAAGCCGGAGAACCCACAGACACAGGAGAACATGCAAACTCCACCCAGAAAGGTCCTGGTTCCCCCGGGATTCGAACCCAGAACCCTCTTGCTGGGAGGCGACAGTGCTAACCACCACACCACCGTGCCGCTGATTTTAAATCGTGAAAAAAAAACATGCACACAGCTGGTAAACTACAAATGGCTATCATAGTCTAAGAAATCCAAACAAATTTGGACTTGTTGCTTTGAGATAATTAGGTTAGTTTGATTGACATTACTGTCCTAAAAGTGTGTGAAACCCATTCATGTGCAACTATACACATGATATTTTTTTAAATATTAAGGAGAAAAGAAGATGTCCTCTAAAGCCCACAAATGTCGATTGACGGAAAAACAGTTTTGTTTATAGAATTATAATTTGAACCAATATTATTTGGTTATTTGTTTAAGCAACGAAGCTTCCTTTTAAATAACATTGTTTGTTCACATGTGGGCGAGAAATGTGCTTTGAGGATTCTGCAAGGCCTGGACTCAATACATAACTAGTTTAATTTATTTAGCTGTTAAAACGTTAAACTCAGTGAACCTACGTGCTGATCATTTCCAGGGGGGAGAATTTAAATCAGTTTCCTCTCATTATCTGTGTGTATTACATGTGCTGATGGTGGTAGACAAAGCCAAAGAGAGCACAGAAGTCCTTTGAAGAAGACAGTGATGCAATGCCAAAATATAACCAAAAATCTTTGGTGGGATTAATTATGCACCACATTCTCATTTTCCTGTTTTTTCCAGAATGTGAGAATGAGCCCGTCTGGACTGCCGGCGTCCCCGTGCTGCCTTCAGGCTACTCCTCCCAACACGAAATCCTTGCTAATTTCTACAAAAATGGGGAAACAGCAGCTTCCTGCGACAGTGATTTGACTCTCGAAGGTCCTGGCAGAGCCGTTACAGTGAGACGGCTCCACCCTGCAGGCTGTGAGGAGCCAGCCCCGTCTGTTGTGTGGGAGCTCTGCCTCAGGGCCACAACTCTGCCAGGAGAGAAGGGACGAGGGGGTTTAACACTTTAGTTCCACAACTTGGCTGCTATCTCTGTACCATATGCATTTGACCTCATTAAAATTCTTTCAGAAGTGGGAGATTACTGAGATTTCACCTGCTCGGTTTGCTAAATATCGCTTGTTTTTTGTTCGATCCGTCAATATTAACACTTTCATGCATAGAGGTCACTAGAGTGGACAGCTATTTAAAAGCCATTTTCTTGTGTGTTAACGTGTTTTTATATTTGAAATGAACACTGGAGCATGATGCATTAAACATTTTTTTAAATGTCCACAATAGTCTACTGTTAAAGCTGAGAAAGACTCAAATTAATCAATGAGCTGGAGTGAGAAAAGCGATGAGACAGTACTGAATATTTGGATAGGAGGAGACTTACATGCCAAGTTATGTGTTCATGATTTGTGTTAACAAATGTCAAAATATGTTAACATACAGTATTTTATTAGTAAGACATTTTAAAACATGTACTGTTTGTGGACATCTGGAGAAATCCATGAATGAACACAGTTTCCCCCCCAAAAATAATACTTTTTTATAATGTTTTAAAAAACACTGAAAAAAATCCTGACTGAAATGATCATAATTCATGCATCAAAGGGTTAAGCTAACCTGCTTCCCTTTCCCATGCCCCTGTAAATAAATCTAGCTTGCAGAGACACAAAAAAGTTAGCACAAAAGAGATGCTTGACAAAAAAACAGCTGAACGGAGCTGTTTACAGCCTGCGCTCTGCTGCCGTCTCTGGTTTAATTCAGCTTGCTGGGTCCTGAGCGTGAACTCTGTGGCAGGTCTGAAGCCAAACATTTGGTCCAGAGTGAGACTGAACAGGCTGACATGATGCAGAAACACGTATAAGATAAAGACTATCCATCTGAAATCCCTATTTCAAGTTGGAGCTATGTTTATACTTTAAAAAGAGTGTTAAAAAATCGATAATGGAAAGGAAGTATGAATGGGATTCTGATAATTTTGGCTTAAAAAGGTGTCCCCCTCCCTCTGCAACATCAAAATGTCAGTGTATTTGTTTATAACGACACATAATTGCTGAAATCAATTATAAAATGCAAACTAATGGACATACAGTGCTGAAAACTGGGTCCCTCTGTTAATGGAGTTGGCTGACAAGCAGGCATGCCTAAATTCTCTATTCCCAGAATAGAAATGAGGGTACCACCTGTTTCTGGTCACATGGTGCTGTCAACATCCTGCAGATCTTGTAAATTTCCATGATGGGAAATCGGGAGTGAATAAACCTCGATTCCATACATGCTCGTGCTTTGATTTCCCCCCCGTGTCTCCAGAGGTTTTGTACCAGAGGAGAGCAGAAACTATCCAAACACGGCTGAACACGAGACGCAGCCCCAGGGCTGCAGCGAGGATCTGCAGGCCTCCTTCTATGAATTATCAATAAGCTCAACTATTGTGCATTTTCCTTTGGGAGAATCTGCTCCTGGAGCTCATCATCTCCACTGTGTCTCACATTTCATCAAATCTAAGACAGATTCTTCCCTGAAACGTGAAAAGACTCGAGAGTTTTCACCCAAAACTAAATCTGCTTTCATTGGTCTTAATATAAAATCCAGTCGCATCCTGATTGTCATGAACAAACATGCCAATTAGGGATAAAGTGTACAAAAGGTTTTAGATTAATAGAACATGACTGGTCATCATGTTTTATTGCACATCTAGGTCAACGGAAATGAAAACAACCGAGCGTCTGACTCTAAACGAGCAGCGGATATGATCTTACTGCCATAAATCACCTTTTATTCATACTGAAAGTACCACAGTGAAGCAACTCTTTCCATGATTTCAGGATTTTTCTGTTTCTGAGAAGTGATTTCCACCCTGATATGTGGGGATTTGCCATCCTGCTGTAATGGTTTTAAAACACTTCAAAGATGTTGGAGACTATGTGGGGTCACTGGTGCCAACCACTTCCATATTTTTTGGGAATGTCAAGTTAAAATGAATTATTGGACACAGATATGTGAACATGTTAATAATGTATTTGGTACATAAAACCTTTACGGTCAGATTTTGTATGAGCGATACGTTTCTGAACCCTATAATGCCAAATGTGTCATATTTGATAAATATGGTTTCTGAAGTCTTTTGGATCTGAGACTTTTTGCATCATTCAGTGGTAAAAGCTTTGCTCAAACCCCTGTTGTACACATTCAGATATACCTGATAACAGCCAGTAGAAGACATCACCAAAATACATTTTTGACTTATTGCACGCTAATTTGATCAAAATAATTCCTGTTTTTTTTTCTTCATGTGTTGTTGAGAGGCCAAAGAAAGACTTCTGACTAAAAAAAATCCAATATTCTTCCTATTTTTCTTGGATCAGGCTTTAAAGGGTTAAAACCTTGTTTTGTGAATATTGCCATGCTTCCCATATATGTTAATGTGTGTGTTTATATGTTTGATACTGTTAAAAACGTTTAAAAATGAAGAATATAAAAGATATGAACGGTTTGGGAGTGAGGAGGAGGAGGAGCAGGTCAGGAGGATGAGTCAGAGTGGGATTTGGGTGTGAGTGGTCTGGCTGGAGGTGTGTGGCGGGTCACTGGGTATCCTCCCTCTGCCCGACAGCATGTTGCCCTCAGCCATCTCTGTCTGTGAGCATCCAGTCAGCAGAGCGCTGACATTTACTGCCGGGAAACACGGCACACACACCCCGTTCAGGCTAACAGGGGGTTCCTCCACCCTCAGCCACTCGGACCGGGGAATTAGGGCCAGATTTAGACAACCAGGAGACAAAAACGGCCCGATGTTTCTCAGATGTTCGTTTAAAAACACTTGAATCAGCTTTGGGTAATCATGAGTTTCTATAAAGATGATAAAAATCAGTCGGACATTCAGCTGAATGCACAAAATTAGAGAAAAATCATCAAAATTCATCCTTTATGTCCTATAAATAACTTCAGAGTCAGTCTGAGCTGCTCAGTTTGGAAACCTGGGAGATAACTGCTGTTGGGATTTGGTGCTATATAGATAATACTTAATTGAATTGAATAAAAAATGATGGAAAACATAAACATCGTTTTACTATTTGATGAAAAAAAAATAGCAGCTCGCTTTGAGTTTTGAATTCTAACATCAGGTCTGTGTTTCTCTGCTCAAACTGTGAGATCACAGTCTTATTATCCTGATAAGGAGACGTTTCACTCACAGAACACATATTTTTCATCCATATATTGACTCATAAATCCCCTCACACTTGGCTTATATAACAAGCACATGGCTGAATCCATTTGGAAAATGTTTACACAACAAACAGCACAAACTGTAACCAGGCAACCGGGGATCCTCCCAGGATGGCGTTTCCCTTTCCAGCTGCAGTTTGGCCTTCTCTGGACATTTTACAGAACAGTCAAAGAGCATCAGAGAGTCTGTAGAATAAACATTTGTGACTAAATCCGGGGTGTCGGAGCAGTTTGAGCTCCAGATCTCAGCCGTGACGCGACATGCTCCGGTTTCAGGGCACGGAGATGTTATTTCACACCTGCTGAGCTGTGAGGGACCTGCAATAAACAGGAACGTGTGAGAGTGTGTGTGTGCGTGTGTGTGTGTGTGTGTGTGTGTGTGTGTGTGTGTGTGTGAGTGTGTGTGAATAATTGTCTGCATTTTCACAAAGGGTTCGTTTCCCTGCCAGAAGAACAAAGGCCTCGGGCAGAAGTCCCGAACCTGTGAAACCAGCTCTGTGACTTAGATAGATGTTTACAAGTTCAAGGAGAAGGAAGATAACAAAAAATCTATGAAGCTCTCAGGCAGAAAAAGGCCTCCTAACTCAAGGGATGAGCCAGTGCTGTGAAGAAGTAGCTTAAACAGCACAGACACATAATTTGTTCTCATTTCTGTATAGCTTATGGGTGAAAAAGGCCAAAGAAAAGACAGTTTGAATGACAGGAAACAGGATTTCTGAGGATTCCCAAAGAGCTGCTGGCTGGAAACTGGAAAGATCTCAGCCTGTGAGTGGAGAGGCCTTAACCCTATAATGCCATATGTGTCATATCTGATTCATACGGTTTCTGAAGTCTTTTGGATCTGAAACTTTTTGCATCATTCAGTGGTTAAAGCTTTGCTCAAACCCCTGTTGTACACATTCAGATATACCTGATAACAGCCAGTAGAAGACCACACCAAAATACATTTTTGACTTATTGCACGCTAATTTGATCAAAATAATTTCTGTTTTTTTTCTTCATATGTTGTTGAGGGGCCAAAGAAAGACTTCAGACTAAAAAAATCCAATATTCCTCCTATTTTTCTTAGATTGGGCTTTAAAGGGTTAAAACATCTGAGGAAACTGGACCAGAGGAGGACAGAAGAAGAAGAGTTGTGGCTAAAAAACAGAAGCTGAGAGCTTCCACACAAACCCCTCAGTGCTTTTTTCCTCTTAGTCAGAGTGGCAGAACGAAGCTCTTACCTTTCAGACCAGTTCACATTTTTTCCAAACACTAAAAATGACGTAATCCCATAAAAAAGAGCCCAAATCTTCCCTCGTCTGGCAGCTCAGAACCAGCTCAGACTGAGGAGGCCGATAGACCCAAAGGGCTGATGCCCTCCCCCCTTTAGCTAACTGACACATGACATTTGCTTTTAATAAACAATTAGCCTCTTATTGTGGTGCATAAAGCCGGTGGAGAGTCTCCCTTTAGTCAGTCGTTCTGCTCAGGGATGGACACACACCGGTGTAATGAGCCAGTCACTGCTCAGCCAGTGTGTGTTTTACAGTCTGAACCATGAATCATTTCAGGTTTGACCTGATTCTTCAGGGAAGTTCGGGAGTTATTTAGTGTGTTTGTGTTT
>CAJRST010015557.1:398926-411004 GCA_907169785.1 Menidia menidia | reverse complement strand
GGAAGTCCCTTCAGATCTCTTTTTTTGAGGGAGACCTGGCCATATATGTATGTGATAACATCTGACACACACACATGAAAACCAGAGGGCAGCAGATGGTGTGAAAATATATTTGTGTTATTCTCAATACTTTTGGCCATGACTGTAGAGGGACAGGTGATGTTTTCTCAAGTTTGAAGCTCAAATGAAGAGACAATACCTTCAGGGGAACTTTTAAATGTGTCAGGAAGAACAGCTCAGACTGTTGGCAGAACCCTTTGAGCCTAAAAGGTTGTGGGTTCAATTCTCACATTTCAGGCTATGAACATTTATGGGTGGATGACTTCTAGAAGTAAAAGCTCAAATATGAAGACCAAAGCTTCCGGAGAACTTTCAAATATGTCTGGAAAAATGCTTTGAGCTCCACAGGTTACGGGTTCAAATCCCACAGATGTTCATTTGGCTGAATTTATTTGTACATTCAGTATTCTAAAGCTCAAATATGAAAACAAAAGCACCCGGAGAACTAAGAAATAAATCTGGACGAAGGGAGGTTTCATTTAAGGCAAGTTTATTTGTACAGCACATTTCATGTACAAGACAATTCAAAGTCTTCACAGAGAATTTAAAAGCAGAAAAACAAAAAGTAGATGAAAAGTCAAGAGCCAGAAGGTAAAATATATTCTAAGTGCCCTGGAGGCTGGAAGCTCAAAGGGATCCTGATCTAAAGCACAAATATGAAGACAAATGCGCCCGGAGAATTGATAAATTCATCTGGAAGAATAGCTCAGACTGTTGGCAGATTGCTTTAAACTCCCCAGGTTGTGGGTTCAAATTCCTGAGGTTTACAAGTTTTATTGGAGGATGGTGAAGTTTTCAGTGGGTGGTTTAATTAAAGTAAAGTAGTTTAAGTAAAATGTATTGTAAGTGTGCAGAGGCAGAAAGTAAAATGTATTCTAAGTGTTCTGGAGGCCAGAAATAAAAAATATTCTAAGTGTTTCAGGGGTCTGGAGGCTCAAAGGGATCCTGACCGGATGTAAAGCCCAGCAGCAGTGGCTCGGGGGGGCGGTCAGAGGCTGTGGGCCCAGAGGCCGTGGGATCAAACCCCGGAGGATACAGCCTTTTTTATTTTTTTTCTAAGTGTCTGGGAAACTCAAAGACAAGATTACCAAAAATCTGACCTTAGTGTGAAGCCTCTGGTGGCGTGTTGGGAGTGTCGATGGCAAGTAAATGCCAGTGAGCAGAAGGTCCCCGGTTCGAATCCCACACGGTACAAGCAGTGGACAAGCTCGGGGAGGGGTTCTCTGGTCTCCCCGAGGCTGGGGGGGGCGCCACAAGGGGGCGTGGCCTCAGGGGGGGGTCCATAGGGGGGCATGGTCAGGGGGGCAATACAGGCCGGCCTGCTGCCACACAAACACACAAAAACCAAAAGTACTTATAAAATTTAGGGGAAAGGGTTCATTAAAAAGGAATTTCTTTTGATTATAAATATTTTATACAAGAAATTATTCATAAAAATTAAAGGGCTATTTTGATTATGCAAATTGCACCTTTATCCAACCAAAATATTGAATTCCTTAATATTGCCTCATATCAGGCTGAATATTGATCTGAAACCACCATCCTGAGCTGGAAAACTTAGACGCTAACTAGTTCCATCTTATACTGATGGACTCATTTAATCAGGATTGACTTTGTTCATGTTAAGTTGTCAAAGTCACAATGTTAAAGACTCATGAAACAAAGATACTTTCAAACTCTTTATTCAGAAGAAAATCAGTTTAAAACATGTCCTGATGTCTGACCAGAACATTTCCACCAATCAGGAGTCAGATCAGTAAGTAGAGCTTCTGGTCCAGAGCAGCAGCTCAAACTGCTCAG
Source organism: Menidia menidia (assembly GCA_907169785.1). Taxonomy (NCBI): domain Eukaryota; kingdom Metazoa; phylum Chordata; class Actinopteri; order Atheriniformes; family Atherinopsidae; genus Menidia; species Menidia menidia. The sequence continues at coordinate 409,144 of CAJRST010015557.1, read as the reverse complement.
TAACAGCAGCATCCTCAGCCTGGAACACTCTGGAACCACAACAGAGCAGCCATTGGTTGGAGAAAAGGTGCAATAAAGCCATTTCTAACAGCTATCAGAGACCTTCTGACCTCCAGAATCCACAGAACCAGGACCAGCACCGTTAGAACCAGCTGACCGTCCAAAGCAGAGACTGACCACCGACTGGTTCACAGCCAAACCTCCACCAGGACCACTGGAACCAAACAGCTTTATGTTACCTGGAAAAGAAAATGAAACATTTGCAGATGGTCAGAATCAGAGTCTTAAAGTGTGTGGATAAATTGTCAAAAATGCAGCTGGAACCTGAGCACCAAACAGTTTCAGGTTGTCAGAGTTTGATAAACACCAGCTTCTTCTGTCTTGCCAATGAGCAAGAAAGAGTGGAAAAATACTTACCAAAAGATCCAAATCCCAAATGTGGCCCCTTAGACAAATGTTAATTTTATTTAGCTATTAACCAACTTTACATGCTGTAACTACACCCCAGAATCAGAACACTGAAAACTTTGATAAAATTAGGCTTTGTGACACAATAAAACAGTTTAAATTACATTACAACCTTATTTCATGTTAAAGAATTACAATTAAACTACACTTCCATTTATTCCTTTCAAAATAAAGGACTTTTAGAGGTTCCCTAGAGTAAATTCTTCTGGTAAAGCCTCAGATCAGCGGCTTTGAATTTTCTTTTTAGGCTCAGACACTGGAACAGAAAGACAAGGAACATTAGATTCACTCAGAAACAAAAAAAACAAACAATTTGCAGGTTGAGTTGTGGCACATGTTCATTCTTACCTTTTTAAACAGGTAAACCTGATGAACAGCAGCTTCTTCTGTTCCTGGTGAACAAGTGGAGAGGATGTTCAGGTTAGTGTGCATCACAATTTAAAACCAGAAAGGAGCCAACTGTGCAGGTGTGGAACAAACCTGGTTACCTGTGCAGCTCTGTAGCTAACAGGACAGATCTGCTCTAGGGAGCTCCACCTGGCCACCCAGCTGCCTCCTGATGCTGGAAAAAACAGAAATTTGCAGGTTGAATTGTTGCTGTTGCACATATTCATTCCTCCCTTCTTAAACTGGCAAAACAAGTTTAAGAAACACCAGATTCATCTGTTCCTTGTAAAGGATTATTAAAGAGGGGAGAAATACTTACCAAAAACAAAAAACCTCCAAATGTGGCCCTAATACTCCACACAGGAAATATTAACTTAAAAGTAGACAAAACAAATTGTAATTTTATTTGGATATTAACCAACTTTACCTTCTGCTCACGTGCTGCCCTCCTGTGGTCACATGCTGTAACTACACCCCTGAATCAGAACGCTGAAAAGTCTAAAAAAATTGGATAAATTTAGGCTGTGTGACGGAACAGTTTAAATTATATTACAACACTATTTCATGTTGAAGAATTACAATTACGCTACACTTCCATTTATTCCTTTCAAAATAAAGGACTTCTAGAGGTTCACTTTTTAAAAGAGGTAATTTTCTAAGAGTAAATTCAGCTGGTAAAGCCTCAGATCAGCTCAGCTGGCTTGAAACTTCGGTTTAGGCCCAGACACTGGAACAGAAAAGAAAAGTTAACACTATATTCACTCAAAAAACAAAAATTAGCAGGCTCAGTTGTTGCCGTTGCTGTTCATTCTTACCTTTTTTAACTGGTAAACCTGATAAACAGCAGCTTCTTCTGTTCCTGGTGAACAAGTGGGGAGGATGTTCAGGTTAGTGTGCATCACAATTTAAAACCAAAGACACTTTCAAGCCAACCAGAAAGGAGCAAACAAACAAACAAACAAACCTGGTTACCTGTGCAGCTCTGTAGCTAACAGGACAGGAAACCTGGCCTCAGGTTTGGGACCCCAGCCCTCAGTCTGGACCCGGCCTGTAGGACCTGTGGACAGCAGCTTTTAGTCAGACTCACCTGAACACGCGGAGAGCGCGAGACAAACGCAGCTCACGCGCCCCCAAACGTCCTTATTCCCTCCGCCAGCCACGTTCCCGCCCACTAATCTGCTCACCTGCTCTGCAGACACACCTGGAGCCCATCAGCCGCTGATTGCAGGCCGGCAAATTGTAATTTCCTAACTGTACATTCTGCTCGTAAAACCATTTATCAATCAGATCAGGTGACCGGAAGATTATAGTGATTTTACATCTGATCCATACTCCAGTCTAGAAGGTGGCGGTAATGCACCTAAAAGTTGTTTGCCAACCGCCATAAAAAAAAACAAGAAGAAGAAGAAGAAGAAGAAGATCAGGTGACCTGAAACTTCTGTTTAGGCCCAGACGCTGAAACAGATTATTTAATCAAATTTTCTCCTTTCAACGGCAGATTTGATCGAGTCAAACATGTTAAAAGGAAGAATAACCGATCATTTACTTCCAGATACTGGTTCAGTGAGTGGAATATATAACTAGTTTGCTGCTGTTAGTAATATCATTTAGACAAAACAACCCTCGAAACTTTGAGTTTTTAATTCTTCAAATGAAAACGATCATTCCTCTGGTGGTGGTTCCCCTTCGGAGGGCCAGCAGGTGGCGGTAAAGCTGTCCGTCAGCTACCGTTAAAGCAGGCGTAGAAGAAGAACGTGTCGGTCACGTAATGCTAACAATGGCAGCTTCTGCAGAACTTCAGATGGATCAGCTTCCTTCAGACCCTCTGTTGCACGTTTTGTCCTACCTGAGCTTCCGGGATCTGGTCCAGTATGTATCCGACAGCCTGCCGAAACACAAAAAGCAGAATGACGACAAACTACGTTTGTTTCCCCTCACGCGGAAACGTAAACAAACTGCAGGAGGCTAGCAGCTGCGCAGCTAACAGAGGTTCATCCCAACGGCAGAAGCTAGTTAGCTTAGCAAGTAGCTGCTGTTTTTGCGCTCTTCTCTCTAAAGGGAACGTTATAAACATCATTTTCAGATGTTTACAGTGTCTAGTAGTTTCGAGAAGACGGAAACTTGAGTTGTCTTACGTCACCGAGCTAACATGGCGACTTTAAAATACTCAGAAACGAGATAAAGATCTTGTTTACAGTTAGCCGCTTGCTAACAGCTGCTCGCTGTTTGTTGACGTTTGTCTGTTGATGATTAACTAACGAATTCATCCAAGTTTAAAGGGGCTAAAATCAACCCTGCTGACATTTCCCGTCATAATGGTAATATTTATGACTATTTAAAGTGTTTACATTTGGAAAGAAGGACGGTTATGTTTTCTTATGTGGACACACAACACCAATATGAACAAACGGTGCATTTAAAACTAATCACACAACAGAAATAAATGCTCATTTGCAGAAAAGTGCATCGATACAGTAAGTGTGATTTTGTAAAGTACACACAGGTTTTGATTTACTTAAATATTAACAGTATTTTGACATTTTAATGTAGAAAAACTATTCATGACTGTAGAACACAATTAAACAAATGTCCAGTTTCAGCCTGTAGCATCAGTGTTTCAAAGCACTTTATGTGCTTTAGAGAAGTAGATGTTAAAATGCTTTTGTTGCTCTATATCCCCCCCCCAGCTGCAGCTATGTGAGCCGGAGGCTGAACGAGCTCTCCAAACACAACCCTCTGTGGAAGTCCCTCTGCTGCAAACACTGGCTGCTGACAGAGTGAGTCCTCTGGAGCTCGATTAACCCCCCTACACACACGGTCCAGACTCTCATATACGTGTGTGTGTGTGTGTGTGTGTGTAGTGCTGACCGGCTGCGCAGCGGCCTGTCCTGGTCCGGCCTGTTCCGGCAGCACTACCTGGACCTGGGCCGCTACATCCAGCACTACGCGGCGCTGAAGCGGGCCTGGGAGCAGCTCAAGAGCTTCCTGCAGCAGAGATGTCCGCGCATGATCACCTCACTCAAAGGTCAGACACCCCCCCCACCTCCCCACCCCACTCCCCGTGCTGACCACCCCGTGTCTCCCCTCTCCAGACGGGGTCACCGAGCTGGATCTGGACAACGTGGAGGCTCAGATCGGCTGCAAGCTTCCCGACGACTACCGCTGCTCCTACCGGATCCACAACGGCCAGAAGCTGGTCATCCCAGGGTCCGTGTTTATGTTTATGCATCTGGCAGACGCTTTTATCCAAAGCGACTTACAGAGTAGAGACAATATTCCATTTCTCATCACTATGACAATAAGCTGTACAGAGGAGAAACCCTGATCAGAGTCAGCGGTGAGATAGAGATAGAGGTAGAGGGACTACAGAAGGAGCTGAGGTACGGGTTAGGGTGGAGTAAGCTGAGGGGGGGGGGGCAACATGCAGGTGAAAGGCTGGAATATTATAATGAGCTTGAGCTAATGACGTCAGAAACTACCCACTCCTGAAACCTCCTGATTTATCTCCTGGATTCAGACTGAGGCGGCCCACAAAAACATGACTGAGTCATTTTTTTTCACACTTTGCCTGCTGATAGGCCCTCCACAGTCCCAAATGTACACAATCGAATAATTAAAAACTTGGTTTTCCATAACACGTCCCCTTTAAGCACTTTGTAGGCTAGCATCAGGTCTGCCCCCGCCCCCCCAGGACTGACCTCCTGTCTCTCTGTGCCTCCCCAGGCTGATGGGCAGCATGTCCCTGTCCAGCCACTACCGGTCGGAGGTTCTGCTGGACGTGGAGACGGCGGCGGGCGGCTTCCAGCAGAGGAAGGGCATGCGGCGCTGCCTGCCGCTGACCTTCTGCTTCCACACCGGGCTCAGCCAGTACATGGCCGTGGAGGCCGCCGAGGGCCGCCGGAAGTGCGAGAGCTTCTACCCCTGCCCCGTGCGTGCCCCCCCCCCCCCGGTGACCCCACCGGTCAGAACAAACGCCACAAAGGCTGTGAGGCCTGATGGCTGTCTGTGTTTGTCTCTGCCTCCAGGACCAGACGGCTCAGGACCCCTCTGCCATTGACATGTTCATCACAGGTCTGACCCCAGAGCACTTCCTGTTTAAAGTAGCCTCAGATTCATTTCAAAGTAGGCTGGTCCCGGTCCGATATCTGGATCAGATCGGCCGCCGATATTTGCAAAAAAATGATTATCAGCCGACAAGAGAAAATGCAGATCCAGACTCCAGATCCAGTTTGTGTGATCCCACACAAGCATTAGCATTAGCATTAGCATCTGTAACCCACAGGTCTGTGTCCAACCATTAAGTTGTTATCAGAGTAAATCCCTGTTCAACATGAGTCTGACAACTAAGTAAGTAGATAAATAACTTTAACCTTTAAGACAAGCTCTGATAGGCTGGGATCGGGACATTCCTATTTCTAAGTAGGAAATAATTGTGACTTTTGTGTGATAGTCGTCAGCCGAGGCTCCGTTTCCCAGTGGACTGAGGGCAGAATGGGGCTGAGTCTGTTGTTGTTGTTTCAGGCTCCTGCTTCCTGGAGTGGTTCACAGCCTACGTCAGCAACGTGGTGACCGGGGAGTTCCCCATCATCAGAGACCAGGTCTTCAGGTGGGCCTCCGCCGGGCCCCCGGCCCTCTGCCCCCGGCTGAAACAAGCTGGAGCTGACTGTGTGTGTGTATCTGTGTGTGCCTCTGTATGTGTGTCTCTGTGTGTATGTGTGTGTGTGTGTGTGTAGGTACGTGCACGATAAGGGCTGCGTGGCCACCACCGATGACATCACCGTCTCCGTTTCCACCTCCTTCCTGCCCGAGCTGTCGTCCGTCCACCCGCCACACTTCTTCTTCACCTACCGCATCAGGTAAGTGCGAGCATGCCCCGCCGCCATCTTGCCGCCACCTCGCCGCCATTCGGCTCTGACCCCGGAACGCCGCCTTTACAGGATAGAGATGTCCAGCAGCGCCTCGCCGGACGCCGCCTGCCAGCTGGACAGCCGCTACTGGAAGATCACCACCTCCGACGGCAACGTGGAGGAGGTGCAGGGGCCCGGCGTGGTCGGTAGGTCCCGCCGGCCGCCGCACGGCCGCCTCCCATTGGCTGTCGGCAGCCAATCAACGAGCAGGTCTTTTTCAGGAGAGTTTCCTGTGATGGTGCCGGGAAAGGTGCACGAGTACGCCAGCTGCACCACCTTCTCCACCCCCTCTGAGTACATGGAGGGCCACTACACCTTCCACAGGCTGGGTGACTGACACACACACACACACACGTTTTCATTATATATATGAGGACGTATGACGGAAACAGGACAAATGGGTCCGTTCCTTTCCAAAGCTTCTACAGGTCTGAGAATCCCAGAGTTTCCTATCCATGAATTCAGGAAAACAATAATCTATTGAGATTTTAGCTACAGCAAACTTTTGCTCACATCTGTTTTTTATGCGACATTATCTGGTTTATATAACTTATGAGGACTATAAGCTTTCACACAGGTATTTAATGTCTAGGTGAACTGTTCTGATGTTTACTTGCTCTCTTCCTAGCTAACAAAGAGGAGGTTTTCCAGGTGGCCATCCCCCGCTTCCACATGGTCTGCCCCCCCTACAGGGAGCCGTCGGGTCGAACGGTGAGAGTCTCCTCAGAACCAGTAAAAACGTTCGGCTTTTTGAGGCAGACCGTTTCTAACCTTTCTCTCCTCTCCGGAGCAGAAAACATCGACGGCCTTCACCTCCAGCTTTGAGGACGACGAGGACTTCTTCTACGAGGAGGACGACGACAACGGGGACGACTTCAGCAGCCTGCGGGGGATCAACATGGCCGCCCTGGAGGGGGCGCGCTGCCCCAGGCACATCTGACCTCTGACCTGAAGCAGGGGATTGTGGGACGGCATCAAAGAGCCACAGAGACAGAATCAGTTGTACTTCCAGCTCCAGGTCCGTTCTGGATGAGCTGGGGCAGACGGGTGGGAGGCCGGACCTGCTGAGTTACTGAGGCCTCTGGGAAAGCTTTCCGGTTGGTTTCCCTTCAGCCTCAGGACGCCGTGCAGATCGGGAGGCTGAGGTCTCCCTTTAAGGACAAGTTCCAAAACATGTTATTCTCTTTTGGCCGGGGTCAGCCTAACTCTGAAACCTCTGTGTGTGTGTGTAACAAATGGCTGTTTTCATTGTTTTGTTTGATTTTTACAGCTTAGCTACAAATCTTATGCTAAAAAAAACACCAAAAACTGTTTGTGGGAGCCAAACGCTAGTTTGGGCTTGGTTTTCCTCAAAGTCATTAAATGAAAAAATAGGGTCTGTTACTGCTGACGAACCTGCTCTCCTGGTGTTGATTTCTGTGGTAAATCTGGACTAAAAGGCTGTGAGCTCTGCTTGTGTGGTCACATCCTGGTGTCATATTTAGAGCCGTGCGTCAGCCTGAGCCTGGTTTAAGAGTAGGCGGGTCCAAAACCTGCTGCTGTGCCACAGAACACAGTGTGTGGAGAGTTTCTGGACACCTGGAAACCTTCAGGCGTCCTGATGGCCGACCAGCCCCGGCTGGACGCCACGCTTTGGGTCAGCTGAAGCTGCGTTTGCTGTGGATCATAGCTGTAGTTTTCTTTAAATCCATCCTAAATGAAAGGAGAGGTGGGAACAGCTGGGCTTTTGTTTTTGATAAAGTGTGTTCAGATCATGAATCCTAAAGATTTCCTTCCTGTGTCTCCAGAGGAGGCTGGATGCTCTGAGGGGTTGATTTTTTTGTATCTTTGACCTGAATAAATAAGATTGAAAACACTTGGCCTCCTTTTCTTTCCTCTCTGATGACTTTAAACCAAATTTCATGAATGTCAAAACGACTTCTTACAATCCTCCTCCTCGTGCGTTCAGCCGGCAGCTCTTTGGGAATCATCAGAAATCCTGTTTCCTGTCTGTCAAACTGGGTTTTCTTTGGCATTTTTCACACATCAGCTAAATAAACGGGAACAAATAATGGGTGTTTGTGACATGCATGTGGACCTATTATATAATTCTTTCTTCTATGAGGCAAAGAAATAAATTATAATTAAATTATATATACTTTTCTATATATACTAATATATACTTTTCTATATATACTGCTACTACTACTTTTTATATATACTATACTTTATAAATACTTTTCTTTCTGGAGGACAACTTTACTCATTAATTTATCTATATTTGCATTTCACACTTCATGAATAATAATATATTAAAATAGAAAACACTTCATATAAGGGCCATTGAGGAAAATTCAGGTTGTCAATTTGCTCAGAAATTAACATTTTAAAAGAATTTGATAATACAACAAATATATATATATATATTCTTTTCTTATAGTGATACCACGAGAAGAACTGTTAGCATCACACACAATTAAAAAATAAGATTTTCTAAAAGTTTCAGCAACTTCGCCAAATCCTCACTTTGACACATGAACATTTGACACATTGAAAATAGAGAGTGAAAACCCTTCGGCTGGTGGAGGTTTCTTAGTTATCTCACCTGTAGAGTCCTTATCATCCTCTTTGTCCCGGGAGTTACACCACAAAGCAAAGTTCCAACTAACCGCAGCTAACAGGCTAACGAGCTTTAACAAATTCCATCTTTATTATTTTTCCACCCACCTGCCGGCCCCAATAACTGTGTTTGGCCTGTGAGAAAGTGTTAACTTGTTTGGAGAATAATAGAAAACCGCTTTAAGACTCCGTGTGATCAGCATCCACCTGGTAGCTTCAGAGAAGCGCTTACTTCCGTGTTTACTTCCAGCACAGCCAATCGGCTGCCTCGCGTATCTTGGAATCAACCAATAAGAGTTGGCCTTCTCTTCATACTCTCGATAACGCTCTGAGTATCGTGAGATCTGCTGTCTTACTTTTTCTAGTATACTTTTTTGTTTCCGTCCTTCTTTCTTTCTTTCTTTTTTATTCTTGTTTACCTTTTTTTTTGTTTGAAATTAATAGCTATTTTTTAAATTCAGAAAAAAAGTCATTTTTCATTTTATTCTGAACAAATGTCCTTCAATAGCTAATAGATGGAGCATTTTATAAGGTTCTTTAATAAATGAAAATTGGATTGCCAAGAAATTAGAATATTTAAAGCATCTGCTTGGTTCGGTTCTGGCTGCACAGTAACTGGGTCACCAGCAAGGTGATTAATGAAACTATTTCTGTCACATAAACAGCTCCCAATGGACATTACAACATCTCCCATCATCCCATGCAACCGGTGGATTTACCTGACCGTTTCGGGTTCCCTGATCCGCCACCTGATTCAACTTCAGGAGGCGGTCCTGCTGCTCTAGGGCTTTCATTGGCATCCTGAAACATTTACCACAACTTAACCCGTTCTTTTGATGTGAAATACATAGATTGATCATTTTAATGCAATCTAACAAGCAACAGCATTTTCATCTGTGGAGTCTTCCAGGGGATGATGGGTAAGAGAGGAAGAGCCATGATTTTCTGCAGCAGTCAGACATTTTTTACGTTCTTTTCTGCCCTTCCGGGTCACTTCTGGGCAGTTGACTGTTTATTTTGAGTCAGATCTGAGCAAAAGAATCAATCTAATATCTGCAGTGTGAATGGAAGCTAAGAGCGCTTAAATCCAATTTACTGGACAGATCCCATGTTTGGACCTGATCACATTACTCTGTTTAACTGGACCAAATCAGATTCCGGTGTGTGAATGGTACGCTCCAACTTCTAACATCTGCATTTCCCTAAACAGACCCAGAGACGTGGTGACCACTGAGAGACAAAACCACTGTGCAGGACTCACTTCCTGTTCTGACCCTCCAACAGCTCAGGCTGATGTCCGGTCCTAATGTGATCTTTGTTAAGGTCAGAGGTCACTGAAACGATGTCCTGAAGCGGGATTGAGTCAGTTTCCATGACAAAAGCAAAAAACTCATCCAAACCGAAGCCCGTACTTTGTGGTGGTGTGTAATTGTGTTTGTGTGGTTGATAACAGCCCTCAGCAGAGATGTGGGGCTCTGTGAGAGAGAGCGGGAGGGGGTGGTCCTCCTGGAGGGAGGAGGGAGAGGAGACGCACACAGAGGCAGGATCAGAGTTTGAACTTGTGTTTTTCCTGTGGATTCACTCGTCTCACACACACTTTTGAGTGTGTGCGCGTTCCGGAGGCTGGGCGAGCGAGGTCAGCATGCTCTGCTGCAGAGGTGAGAGAGTGCCTGTGTGTGTGTTCTCCAGATTAACGCTGATGTGGTCCTTTGTGGGGCCGTTGCTACGGTTACGGCTGCTGTCAGAAAAGCGCTGTGTTGACGGGGAGGCTCGTGGCAAACGTTGTGGGTCAGGAGACACGCATTCCTCACTCTGTGTCGAGGTGTGTGTTAATGACTGCTGGCCTGTCGAGGCAGGC
>CAJRST010015557.1:387985-398465 GCA_907169785.1 Menidia menidia | reverse complement strand
ATCAATTATCAGTTTGGGAACCTCCTAAAAGGACCCGGCCTCAAAGTAGCTTGATTTGAAGATCTAATTGGTCCCATTTACTTTAGCTTCGATTTTTAATGATTATTTATTCTGGATTTGTCCAAAAATAGTTATCCTGGTATAGATGTTGGATTTCCTGGACCGGTTTGTTTCTGTTTGGGCCTTTGGGGTCCTGGTTTTTGTGCCTGGTTTAGGGTTTGTTGTGGGGACCTTTTGTTTGGGGCTGGATGGTCCAGGTGGACCTTTTCTGTGCATCTGTCTGAGCAGGAGCCACTCAGGGGGCGTTAATCACCTGGGATCCTTCCGTTTGAGCAGTCTGCCGGCGTAGTTTGTCCCAGTTTTGTGCATTTCTGTCTTCCCCTCTTTGTTTCCTCATCTTTAAATGAGATTGTTGAAGCCGGCAGCTCTGTTGTGACTCTGATGTGCAGCTATCTGATCAATAATGCAGCAGAGCTCCCTACAGCTGTTATTCTCAGATAACAGAGCACGTTCTCACTTTATGGCCTCCCTTGCGTGCATAATCTCCTCTGAGTGTGTGTGTGTGTGGGTGTGTGTGCGGGGATTAGCTGGGGCTCCATACGCTAGGCTAGAGGCTAATTCGGGAATAACAGATGAGCGGGCCGTATGGCTCCAACACCTGTTAGCTCGCTTCCACCTGAACGCGTCACGGAGTCCGGGAACTCCACACCTGGACCGGACGGACATGACCAGTTTTGCTAATATTCCTGCTCTTATTTTCCCGCGATCGGTCATCGGAGACGGTCCAAACCGGAGCCTTCTGGGACCAGATGCACCCGTGTGACGTAATGACACCGTGGCCTACTTAGAGTCTAATTAACCGGACTAATTAAAGCAGTGGGGAGGTGAAGACCAACAGACAGTCAGGCTGTCAGGCTTGAAGACAATAATTAGCTGCTCCTCCTGGCCCACATAGTCGGCACACTTACGGACTGGAAGCGTCCCAGTTTTTTCACTGGTGAGGAAGGTGATGGTGAAGGTGAACTCCGCCAGCTACCAGCCTCCATCATCCAGACTGTGAACACAAATAATAGCACAAGGAGCAAAGCATAAGCGTGATGTTGATCTTCAATGGATTACAGCTGAGAACTGGCCCAAAAGGCTCAAATCCATTAAACAAAGACGATAAATGAGTCACGATACAAACAGAGACAGCCGGACAGAGATCCAACCCATCACACAGAGACTAAAAATCACAGAAAAAAGTCACAAAATGCCTCCCATTTTGCTTTTTAAACTCAGGAACCACCGGTAGAGCGGCAGAGGGCTGGGAACAGCTGGACCTGCTCACTCTACAGGTTCTGAGAGGCTGGATCTGGTTTCTGCTTTCTGCCTCGGCGGGAAGCTTTGACGGTGTTTTTGGGTCAGAACAATGATAAAGATGGAGGAGTTTTTCTGAGCTCGCCGAGACACGACGCTGCTCATTTTAAAGACATTACGATGAGTCAGAGGATGGAACAATGAGAGCCCGAGAAGAGGATTAACAAACCCAATCTTTCTGTTTCTGCCCTCATTACTGGCAGACCCGGAGGAAGAGCACATCCTCCTCCTCCTCCTCCTCACTCTGCTGACTGAGAGCTGAACACAGAGAATAAAAGATGAACGGGCTCTCGTCAGAAACGCACGGTTTTCCTCATCTTCAAAGCCTTGTGTTCGTGTTTGTGTGTACGTGCAACGTTTTGGGGGTAACCTTCATCACCTGGTCACACATGAAGGGCACACACACACACACACACACACACACACAAACAAACACACACACACACACGCACAGGGCTGCCTGCCAACGTGGCACACGTTTGTGTGAGAAGAAGAAGAAAGCGGGTGGGCAGAGAGAGGGGAGACGGAGAGAGAGGGGAGTGGGATAGAGAGAGAGGAGTGGGAGACGGAGAGAGGGGAGACGGAGAGAGAGAGGGGAGACGGAGAGAGAGAGAGCAGTGGGAGAGAGAGAGAGGGAGGAGAGGCGTCGCAGCGGGTCGAGCTGCATTGCTGCTGCAGCCCTCGGAGTGTGTGTGTGTGTGTGTGTGTGTGTGTGTCTGCGCGAGTGTGTGGCGTCGCCATGGTTCTGATCGGAGCCGCCATCAAATCCGTCCTCCGTTTCCTCAGCAGGACCTCAGGTGAGTTCAGCTCATCCATCCATCCCTCCGTCCATCATCCGTCCATCAGCCGTCCACTCTCCCCGGAGATCCTCTCCTCAGATCCCGGCCTCTGATTGGCTGTCGGCTGCTCGCTAAAATCACATCGATCACAGTCCAGGTCAGCTTGTGACCACTGCAAAAGGTAAAGGTCATTGAATTCAAGGAGCCTTTTCTGGGATTTAGGACTCTCTTCTTTTGTGAACTCCAGGATCTCCTTGAAAATGTCCTCAGGTTCCTGGAATAGCCTCGTTAACGGCATCCGTACGAGACCCCTCTTACTGTGAAGGAACCCACTCAAGGACGCCTTCAGATTTATGGATTAGCAGAATCTCTGGAACCTTCCTAACAACCCATTAACATGAAATCCTCCAAGGAACTCCTGAGACGTCACAACGATCTCTAAAACTATCGAGAACTGACACCAACACAATTTAACTCCACACAAGTCTTATGCTGATGTCCTAAAATGTCAGACCCAGGACCCATCTGCTATCAGATCATTTAAGAGACCCCTATAAGGACCCTGGAAACCTCTCTGTGATCCACAGAACAGCAAAACCTCTTTAATGTCCTGATGTGTGTTCTTAAGAACACATCAGGAGACATTCACAGAATTATTCAAGGACAATGGGAACCTTTAAAAGTCTTTTTAATCTGTGTGGAAACAACTTTGACCCGAGAGCTTCTCTAGAGCCATCGGTTCCTAATCAAGGACCACTTTAAGAATTTGCCAACGGCGTCCCTTTGCCAATCAGTAGAGCCCTTTAAAAAGCCTCGAGGACCACTTTGGAGGACATTTCCTCCTCTTGAGTGCGTCTACATTTTACATTTGGTCACACCATGAGTGAACTGTCCTTAACTGGAGCTGTGATGGTTCCTGGGGAGCCCTATAAAGATTACTGTGTACTCTTTAAGTCATTGGGAATTCCCTTAAAAAGCATCCCAAAAACAGAGGCCACCGCTGGGTTCATGAGGCCAATGGAAACATTTTAAAGAGGAAATCTGATGGCAGCAACTTTTCTCACACATTCTGGATTCAACTGTCTTTGTTGGCTTTTTGTTTTCAGCAGATGAGACTCATTTCTGGCACAAATCTGTCTGTGAGAGAAGTTAACGTTATGAAACTTTAACCATTCAGGTGTGCAGACACACATCAAGGAGAGCTCAGATTTCCAAGACTCATGAGCTCATTGTGCTGTATCTCCAGTTTTAAACGCAAGAAAACTGACTCTTAACCCTGTAATGCCAAACGTATCATATGTGATACATACGGTTTCTTAAATGTTTTGTGACTGACACCTTTTGCATAATTTAATGGTAAAAACTTTGCTCAAAATCCTATTATACACAATCAGATACACCTGATAACAGGGGGCAGAAGACTACACAAAAAATAATCTTGACTTATCGCATAGTAATAAATTATTAATGTATTTCTGTTTTTTCTTTTTACAAATTTTGTTAAAAGGCCAAATAAGGAATTCAAACAAAAAAAAAAGTAATTTTTCTGTTTTGTTTTATTCTTGGATCGGGCTTTAAAGGGTTAAGCGTCACATCTGTCTGCACATCTGTCCTCTAAACTCCCATTCCTAGCCAAAAACCGCCATTCATTCGCATAAAAAGCGTCCCGACTCAGCAGCGGGCGGCGGTCACCTTCAGAAATGCTGAGAGCTGCATCTCCATCATCTCCTCCTCGGTCCGGGGGATTCACTCAGAGCAGATCAAACGCCGCCTCACTCGTTTCTCTTTGTCTCTCCGTCTGTGTCTCTGCAGCCGGGGACAGGGACGCCAAGTGGTCCGTGCACTACAGCTCCCAGAAGCCCCAGCAGGGCCTGGGCTTCGTTGCCGGGAAACGGAGGTCCGGCAGCGCCGAGGACCTGAGAGGTGAGCCAGTCCCGCTCAGCCCCAGAAAGCAGAGTTTTACCCTAAAAAAGGCAAACAGACGATGCCTTTTTCTCCGACATGGAGCTGATCCCCCGACTAACATTTAAACCGAATCAGTTCCTTAACCCTGTAATGCCAAATGTATCATATTTGATTCATACAGTTTCTGAAATGTTTTGCGTCTGACACCTTTTGCATAATTTAATGGTAAAAACTTTGCTCAAAATCCTATTGTACACAATCAGATACACCTGATAACAGGGGGCAGAAGACTACACAAAAAATAATCTTGACTTATCGCATAGTAATAAATTATTAATATCAAAAATGTATTTCAGTTTTTTCTTTTTACATATTTTGTTAATAGGGCAAATAATGAATTGAAACCAAAAAAAAGTAATTTTCTGTTTTGTTTTATTCTTGGATCAGGTTTAAAGGGTTAAAAAAAACATCTGTCTTTATATCCATCTTAGATTGATGAATAATAATTTTAATAATTTCCCTCTGGGATTCTTAAAGTTTTCCTGATTCTGATTCTGAATTCCCAATATGACCAGGAGGAGCTTTCTTTGATTATCTCTGTTTAAAGCAATGACATTCTTCCATTTTAAATGTTAAGAATCCAAATAGAGTCAAAGCAGAAGAACAAATGGTCATTTCTCATGTTTCATTTGAACACTTACTTTTAAAGAAGCAGTTTTTCAGAGTTCTGTGAATAACGAAGCCGTCGTCTTTAATCCTGAAAAGAGAGAAATTAATAAAATAGAGAAACAATTTATAACTCATACTGAGGATATTGTGCAGAAAAGTTTGGAAACAACTGTATTTTTACCTTCATTTGCTCCGGTTTAGAGCAAACATTTAAACACCTGATAACTGTTTTAAGCAGCAACACTTGAGATGAATTTTTCTGGCGTTTGGGTTTCTGGTGGTTTGACCGTTTCTGTGTTTTGGAGCCTGTAGAAGCTCACGGCTGTCCTCTTCTGCCAGTCAGCCTCAGCTGATCACGTTATTGATCACTTCCTCATCCCCCGTCCTCTCTGGTAATCCCCACTTCTGGTTGTTTGACTCTTCTGTGTTCCTCCTTTAGATCGATAATTGTGGACTGTGTCAGGCTTTTGAGCGGAATTTAGCCAGCATCTCTTTCCCAGACTGCTGTCTCCTGTGTTTTTTGGGAACCTTTGCTCCTCCAAATTGATGACAGTAACAGGTCTGGTAACACATAACTGATCCGTAAATCTTATCTGATGGCAGTCGGTGTTCCAAATGGTAAAAAACAAGAGAATCAACAAGTTAAAGTCCCTTCCCTCTGTCAGAGGAAGAGTCAGTCAGTAGATCAGGGCTCTCTTAATTCCTGCTGTGTTGTGGGATTAGAGACAGTTTACGGACACACACAGTGACCCTCTGACCCCACACACTCCCAGTTTAGAGTCAGCTCCGGCCATTTTCCCTGGTGGGCAGATGGAGGATCAGGAGGCTTTTACCTCTTAAATGGATTTGACTCATTAATCAGAATCAGAAATATTTTAACCCTATAATGCTAAACGTATCATATTTGATTCATACGGTTTCTGAAGTCTTTTGGATCTGAGCCTTTTTGCATCATTCAGTGGTAAAAGCTTTGCTCAAACCCCTGTTGTACACATTCAGATATACAGCCAGTAGAAGACTACACCTAAATACATTTTTGACTTATTGCACGCTAATTTGATCAAAATTATTTCTGTTTTTTTTCTCCATATGTTGTTGAGCGGCCAAAGAAAGACTTCAGACTAAAAAAATTCCAATATTCTTCCTATTTTTCTTGGATCAGGCTTTAAAGGGTTAATAATCCCAGAGGGAAATTAATTAAATCAATAGGAAATCAGCACTGAGCACTTTATTATCTCATCATCTGTGAAGAACACAGAGTTACCTGTTATCTAAATAAAGCAGTTAACCCTTTAAAGCCTGATCCAAGGATAAAACAAAACAGAAAATTACTCTATTTGGATTTTGAGCAAAATTTTTACCATTAAATTATGCAAAAAGGTGTCAGACGCAAAACATTTCAGAAACCGTATGAATCAAATATGATACATATGGCATTACAGGGTTAAATAATGTAAATAAGTCTAAATAATCCATCGGTTTTCCTGTTATAACTGATGATGAAATGAAAGAGAACCGGTGAAAGTGTGTGGCTGACTGATGACCTCTGCTGTTTCCCCCTCTGTGTGTGTGTGTGTGTGTGTGTGTGTGTGTGTGCATGTGTGTGTGTGTGTGTGTGTGCGTGTGTGTGTGTGTGTAGCCTACAACGGGCTGACTCAGCATGGCTGCTCCCAGCCCCAGCCTCCCGCCTTCTGCCCGTTCCCTGGGCCCGACCAATCAGAGGGCGGCGCGCGGCGGCGGTGGCGGGACAAAAGCAGGAGGATGGTGAGCGACTCCAGAGGCTGAACGGGCGCCGTTATCGGTCCGTGAATATTAATGAGCCCAGAACTGCGGCGGAAACGAGCCGGCCTGAGCTCCCGTCAGTTGTGTGATAACCCGATTCTTTAGCTGGAAACCTGAGAATAAACCAGAGTAGATCAAGAGTAAAAAAATGACATTTATTAGGTCACAGGCAAAGTATTTCACCCCAATCCAACAGAGAAAGAAAAGGAGAGTCTGTGGGCACAACACAAAATATAGTTATAAAATAAAATAAAACGGTTAATCTGTACAAATGAAACATTTACTTACAAAAACACTCAGTTTCTGATGCTTTTTAAATGATTTAGCAAAGAAAATCAGATTTTTAGCACGATTCTTTAGTTGGAAACCTGAGAACAAACCAGAGTGGATCAAAAGCATAAAAAATTACATTTATAGGACACAGTTAAGTGTATCAGCTGGGCTCTAACAGACAAAAACCTCTCTCTGGGTCTCAGTGGGCAAAGAGCCCTGAGATCTGGGTGATGGGCATTATCTCCTGGGCTCGATCCGCCTCCTCAAAGGAGGACTGGACACAACCAAGTCCCATTGGCCAGTTACCTCTGGGCATGAACAGGCCAGGTCCTAATTCATGCAGATGACAGGAATGTGGTAACAAATGGTGTGTGTTTGTGTTGACCTAAAGATGTGTATCTGATGCAACAGAGGAGAGAAAAAGAGAGAAAAGAGAGTCTGTGGACACTTTAACACAAAATATAGTTATAAGAGAATATAAAACAATCAGTAGTATACATAGATCATGTGATAGCAAACAATGCTAAAGTGAGTATTTATAGCCAAATCCAAACATGTGAAACATCTGTAATCCCACAGGGATTATTCCACAAGAGGCCTCAGCCTGCACACACATAGTTTTTCCATACGAGCGTGTGCTCATTAAGTATTTCTGTAAATCTTTTTTATGGGAAAGTTGTGCCCTGGTGGGCTTTTCCTGTTAGTTCTGCAGCATTTAGCAGTTTGGATCTTCTCTGGTTTTATCCTTTATTTCCCATCTCGGTGTTTTCTGTGGATTATGAACCTCTGCTGGCTTCAACCTTTGTAGCTGCTGTGTGTTCCTGTTTATAGAAATAGTTCTGTATCAGCCTCTATTCACTCTGTGTTTTAGCCTTTTTGTGCCTTTGTGGTCGTCAGTGAAATTAAAGACTTCACTGGATATTTGGCTAATTTAATTCCACTTTCTAAACTGAAGATTTGTTGGTTAGTGTATATTTATCAGTATTATCTAAATTATTTCTGATCCAAATCTTAATAGACCCATTTCCTCATCACAGTTTGAGTTGAAGGGTTGGATCCTTCTGGGTTGCTGCGTTTTGATCCAGGTTTTCTTTCCTCTGAGTTTGGTTGATTTCTGCTGATCAAACTGAAACAACAACAGTGTTGTTTGTCACAACAATCAGTTTTCTCTTCATTTTCATCTGTTTTCTCCTTTCTTTTATCCCCTCCTCTCACCAGAGAACCAGAGTCTTGGACTTTTTCTCTCGGTCTTGTTTCTCTGTTTGTTTCAAGTTTTCAGTCTGGAGAAGAAAGGTAAACATGGACTGAGCTTCCTCAGAATAAGTTAGAGTGGATAGAAAGACCCCGAAGTAGAGCAGTTAGCACGATCTGAGTTCATTAGATGGATCTGAGTTCCCACTTTAGAGCCCAGCTAGCATAGCCTGACCTAAACCTGCTTTTTCTTCGAGCCCTGACTGAGTTTCTGCCTGTCTTCCATCAGTCATCAGCCACCTCAGAGGAGGACGAGGCCTTCTTCCTGAACAACACGAGGCCCATGACCCCTCTGATCCTGAACCCCGTCGGCCTGACCTCCAGCTGGGACGGCTTTTCTCCGGCCGACGAGTTGGCGCCCGACGCCGAGCTGGAGCCGGTGCAGCGGCTGCCCACTCCGGAGGAGAAGATGAGGCAGCAGGCGGAGGCGGTGGCAGCAGACCTGGTTCCCATCAACATCACAGGTATGAACCGGACCCAGACCAGGCCCACAGAGCCCCGGATTCACTGGTTCAGTTAAACCTTTGAAGCATGTCCGAGAAAAATAGGAGGAATATTGGATTTTTTTTATAAATAAGGAATTCAAACAAAAAAAAGTAATTTTCTGTTTTGTTTTATCCTTGGATTAGGCTTTAAAGGGTTAACTGCTTTATTTAGATAACAGGTAACTCTGTGTTCTTCACAGATGATGAGATGATAAAGTGCTCAGTGCTGATTTCCTATTGATTTAAATAATTTCCCTCTGGGATTATGAACCTTTTAAAGCCTGATCCAAGAAAAATAGGAAGAATATTGGATTTTTTTTTGTCTGAAGTCTTTCTTTGGTCCCTCAACAACATATGAGAAAAAAAACAGAAATTATTTTGGTCAAATTAGCGTGCAATAAGTCAAAAATATATTTTGGTGTAGTCTTCTACTGGCTGTTATCAGGTATATCTGAATGTGTACAACAGGGGTTTGAGGAAAGCTTTTACCACTGAATGATGCAAAAAGTCTCAGATCCAAAATACTTCAGAAACCGGATCAGATATGACACATTTGGCATTATAGGGTTAAGTTTAATTTATATCCAGACTAGGAGCCAAAGACACCCAGTAAACTAACCAATTGAGGGAGACTGATGTCTGGTTCTCTCAAACAGCAGCTCACATAATCAGCAAATAAACAGACAATGTGGTCTTCTCTGCCAACCGTGAGAGCCTTAAGCTCTTTACTTTGTCTAATTGCTTGGGCTAGTGGTTCTATAAAGATCCCAAACAAGGTTGGACATAGACCACCGCCCTCTGAATTTACTGCTTTTGATGATAAAACCTCAAACTGTGTTGGGCTTTTGGAGAAACTTGAACGATTTAACCCTCCATTTGATCGATCCGGTTTGGAGACCTAAGCCTCCAGCCAGGCAACTGGAGGCCATTTGGCTCCAAGCCCAAACAGAAAAAGAGCCCTTTGCATCTACAAAACCTTCCTCCAAAGGCTTTCAACTCAGTTCAGACACTTTAACTCATTGACTGCCAGCCATTATCAGAACAGAGAGTCCCATACTGCCAGTTTTTTTTAGCATTTTGACTGATTTTTCAAGAGCCACAGAATAGTTTGTGCTATGACTATGTAAACACCGAACACACCAAAAGAAAGAGTAGACTCTATTCTTTCATCAGGAAAAATTTTTTGTTTCTACCTTATTCCGTTCTTCCTCTACTTGCGTCTCACCGGCGACATGTTCTCTCATAGCAAACCGTTACCTTTTTCTTATTTGCCTACAGTCTATGCTCATCTCCCATCAAAAGTGGCACTGCCCCCTAGAGGGTCAATTTGTTACTACATACTCTGTCTAGAAGCCGATATTTACGGACAAGCTTTAGCAGATCGTCCCCCAGCCACTCTCGTTGAAAAACATAAAAGACGTCTATAGACGTCTTTGGCAGCCAATGAGTTAAGGACTGGTGCGTGACTTCTAGTTTTCATGGTTTTCTTTTTCCTGTCTGTTATAACTTTAGGGGAGAGCTTCGATCGGCAGGCCAGTTTCCGGAGGACTCTCTCTAACGGGGAATCTGTGACCCGGCGGCCCCGGAAACTGGGCCGCCGTCAGACAGTGTCGTCCATCCCGGAGGCCGTCCTGCCCAGGTCCCCGGTGCAGGCGCACCTCCCCGGCCAGTTCTCCACCGTGGGACGGCCCGCGGCCTGCCCCCCCCCCCAGGCCGATAGGAGGGAGGGGCCCTCGCCGGCCAGGAGGATCCGAGCCCCCCGAGGCGAGGGCATGTCCAGCCTCATGGCCTCCCTCACCTCCTCCCCGGGTCCAGAAAAGCCCCCGGGTCCTGACCCCCCTCACCTGGACACCAGCTCCTCTCTGACCGCCGAGGGCAGCTGCACCGGCGCCCCCTACAGGACGCCCAGCGACCGCTCCTCCACCCGCCAGGTCAGTCTGGGAAAAAAAAACGAAAAAGCTTTATGGTATAAAGTTC
>CAJRST010015557.1:352544-366368 GCA_907169785.1 Menidia menidia | reverse complement strand
CTCCTCAAATACAGAAGTTCCTGACTTTTGACCTTCTTCATACTGTCCTGTTTAGCCTGATGTGAAACTTCATATAACTTCTTGTACCTTCTTGATAATTTTATGGCTTTTCTTACTCAATCCTCTTCTTCTTATCCTTTTAACTGATTTCTTCCACTCATTATCCTATCTTCAGCCTTTAACCAATTAGACTCTATGAGTTTTTCAGCTTTTCTTTGGCTTCTTCTGCTTCCTCAGTGCTGTCTTGTACTGTCTTCAGCCTTTTTGCTTTAAACTCTTTTGCTCTCTTCATTCAGCTGTTGGCATTCTCACAGCTGTTTCGCAGGAACAGCTCTTCATCTAGTTATTCTTCTATATTCCGTACGTTTTTGCGCATCTAACTCCTCCTACACCTTTCAGCCAATTTCAGCAAATAAGGTATCAAAATGTTCAGCTCCTTCAGGACTATGCTGCTACGACTTTTGGTGCTCAAAGCTTTTCAACTTTTTAAATTATTTAACTTTTTCTGATTTTTGGCTCTCATTGAAATGAATGGAGAAATCTTCAACTCCGTCTAAAACTTTGACCTACTTCAGACCTAACTACTTCTGCCTACTTTCAGCTAGAAATAAAAATCAACTTTTATCTGGCTCTCAAGCCATTCAGCTATACATCTATTACTTTTCTCTTAAAAATATTCAGTGGTTTTCGAAATATGGCAATTTTAAAATCATTGAAATTTCAGCTTGAGCAAGCATTTGGCAGAGAGCCTGGATGTGTAATTGAGCGGTCTCCTCACATACACGGCACGGTGGTGTGGTGGTTAGCACTGTCGCCTCCCAGCAAGAAGGTTCTGGGTTCGAATCCCGGGAGAACCAGGACCTTTTGCCTTATGTGAAACTTCATTTAACTGCTTGTACCTTCTTGATAATTTTATGGCTTTTTTTACTCAATCCTCTTCTTCTAATCCTTTTAACTGATTTCTTCCACTCATTAGTTATCAGCTCTTCAACATTATTCCTAACTTCAGCCTTTATCCAATTAGACTCTATGAGTTTTTCAGCTTTTCTTTGGCTTCTTCTGCTTCCTCAGGCGCTCACGGTGTCCTCAGAATTGATTTGGCTCTTATCGTTTTGGCTCAGGAGGTCAGAATGTGAGGGGAACTATTGGCTGTTGAGCAAGCATTTGCCAGAGAGCCTGCGTGTGTATTTGACCCAGGTGTGCCGTTTCTATGACGACTAATGACTAATCTGCTCTGAGCTCTCCATTTTAAGCTCTCTGCTGCTCTCTTGTGGGACTCAGGTTAAACTTCATTGTGATCATTTCCAAACTGTCTTCTGCCTCTTTTGGTCTTTTTCCCTCTTCTGGAAATGGTTCTTCTGATTTTTTTGACATTTGTCAATAGAACTCTTTCTTCAAAATGCTCTTGAGCTGTCTCCTCAAATACAGAAGTTCCTGACTTTTGACCTTCTTCATACTGTCTAGCCTGATGTGAAACTTCATCTAACTTCTTGTACCTTCTTGATAATTTATGGATTTTTTTACTCAATCCTCTTCTTCTAATCCTTTTAACTGATTTCTTCCACTCATTAGTTATCAGCTCTTCAAAATTATTCCTATCTTCAGCCTTTAACCAATTAGACTCTTTGAGTTTCTGAGCTTTTCTTTGGCTTCTTCTGCTTCCTCAGTGCTGTCTTGTGCTGTCTTCAGCCTTTTTGCTTTAAACTCTTTTGCTCTCTTCATTCAGCTGTTGGCATTCTCACAGCTGTTTCGCAGGAACAGCTCTTTATCTAGTTACTTTGATGGTCTTATTTACTTTTTCTTTTGTTTTTGCTTACGTTGGATTGTTTGTGGTCTTTTTGTTTCGTTTTTGGTCATGAAAGCAAAGAAAAACCTCTAAAAAGCTGCTGAGACTCTGAGGTCTGCTGCTGCTCAGCTGCTCTCCCTGCTCTCCCTCCTGGTTTCAGGCGATCTGAAGCAAAGTTTCTGCTGCTCAGACACAAGCAGCTGATCTCCAGATGACTTCTGCAGAGTTCAGCACAAGTTTGGCTCCCAAACTGTCCCGTTCCCATCTGATATCACATCCCACATGACCCGTCTCCGCTCCCCTCCCCTCAAATCTGACCTCTAATCCATCAACACTTTGGCCCAATTTGGACGCTTTAAAAGACTCGGCTCAGGTTTAATCTCAGATGCCTCTGTTGTGTATTTATAGTTACACAATTACTGCGAGCCCAGGTGCTGAGGTCAGCGAGGGTGAAGTTAATTGAGCGGGAACGCCAGGAGGAGGTGACTAACGGCTGTGGCAGGTGATGACTAACCTGTGACCAACTGGAGCTCCAGCTCAGATGCTGTCAGCAAACACACACTTTCACAGGTAGCTGCTCTAAATAAACACATTCCTGCGCACACACAAACACACACACACACACACAGCGCTGCTGGCATACCTGGGAGGGGATGTTTGAGTGACAGCTGGGGGGCGTGGCCAGGCACGGCTGTGGTTTCTGTGCGTGTGAGACGGGTTCGTTAACAGTCTGTCACTAATTGTCACAGTTGTGTCCTGATTTGCTCACCCAGACACCTCGGGGTGTTTCCACCCGGGGGAGAGCGTTCCTCACATTCTGCCAGCTGCAGCTTAGAGGAAAGGTCTGCAAAAGGGCGGGCGAGGACGGGACACAACAGAACCAGCTGGACCAACACAATCCACCCACTGAAGACAGGACACGACCCAGAAAAGACCAGAAAAAACGGTCAGAAAATACGCATAAAAACAGTCAGAAATACACATCAAAATTGTCATGAATACACATAAAAGGGGTCATAAATACACATCAAAATGGTCAAAAATACACATCAAAATGGTCAAAAATACATGTAAAAATGGTCAGAAATACACATAAAAATGGTCATAAAAACACATAAAAAGGGTCATAAACACATATAAAAAGGGTCATAAATACACATTAAAATTATCCTTCTTGATGGTCCATCTATATCTGCTGCCTACTTTTTTAGCCTGGCCACCGCCATAATGTTAAATATAAAGTTGGCCATCTCCTATTATGAGTCTGGCTTAAATGTTGGGACTGACATTTCATCCTGACTCCTGGCTCTGGATGGACTGGGCCCTGAGTGCAGGACTTAGGGTTAATCCATCTTTTTTCTCTCCAGCCATTGTTAACCTGGATCTTTTTAGCTGTGATTCAGGTCTGCTGTGGATCACATGCCTCTCTTTGATCTTATTAAGCACATTTCTGTAGTCTGAATTCATCCAAACCATTTTGGATGGATTCATTTGTATGCAAAGCTGTTCCCAAACCGTTGACTGGTAATTTACATTTTCATTTGCAGTTGATTTAATATATATTTGTTAAGATGAATTTATCAAATCCATCCATCTGTTTTCTCTCTACTTCTTCCATCCAGGTCATTTTATAGATTATGCAACACATTTCTTCTATGTTATATTTGATGTGTTAAGTTTATTTTTCTTATATGTTATAGTTTTTTGTCATATATTCAAACATTCTTCTACAGAGTATTTTTGAATGAATTGTTTGTTTTTAAAAATGTGTTTCAGAATGCTCTATGAATCTTATCTCAGTGTTTTCACTGATAACAGCCTTTTTTATTTTAGGATGTGCCTGGCAGACAGAGCACGGGGAACAAAATGCGCGCTCCTGGTCGGGAGCGCGCGCAGTGCAGCCCTGGACACAGCGGGCACGCGCCCATCTGGCACGCGCCCAGCTGACAGAACCGCTTCACGTGAGCGTGTCCGCGCGCGTCCACGGCCTCCAGCCTACGCCCCCCCTTTGCCCCCCCCCCCCTGTCCCCTGTCACCCAGCTGCACGCGCTGACGCGCACGCGCACGCGCGGCTTCCGGCCGCCGCTGTCAGGTGAGGCGGAAGTGAAAAGAGCAGCCAGAGCCTCGCGCCGCTCACCTGTCGGCAGGTGAACCTCCAGAAACAACTCCAGAGGAAGGAAAAGTAAGTCCCAGGCGGGAGGTGAAGTTTAAAGCAGGGATTCGGAGCTGTTTCGGTTCTGCCGGTTCCGGTTCGGTTGCACCTCACGGGCCCGCGCGCGCCCACGCACGTTCAGCCGAAACTTACCATAAAACGTTTTTTTTTTAGCCTTTTTGTTGAAGTTATGGTCGAAAAAAAAAGGCAGAAACGATGGGAATGATTCCAATCCTTCACATCTCCGTTTGTGTGTGTGTGGGGGAGGGGGGGGTGCATTAATTAAAGGAAGAATAATTATATTTAAGATAATTATGGTCCAACACCATCAGAATGGAGTCTTTCCTCTGACGTGATTATGTGTTTTTACCTTAATTTCCAACAAAAAGAGAGAGGTTTGATCCCCAGAAGTGGGTCTGGAGCAGCTTTTAGTCAGCTGGGCTCTGATTGGGATCAGGGCCCAGGCCTACAGAACCAGTCGGTCCAGTTGGACCACAGCATGGGACCGGATGGGGGGGGGAAGGTGGGGGGGGGGGGCTGTTTCTAGTGGTCAGACGGCTCCTCTCTGAGTGGGGAGTCCAGCCTTTAGCTGCTTTTAGCTGGACCGGCTGGCCTGTGGTTGGTGGGTGTGGCCTTCAGGCGTCATGGGTCAGGAATGTGCTGACTCCCTCACATCAGGGGGACTAAACATTACATTAACCATTTAAAGCCTGTCCAAGAAAAATAGGGAGAATATTGGATTGTTTCTAAAGTCTTTCTTTTGGCCCTCAAGAAAATCTGAAGTAAAAAAACAGAAATAATTTCAGTCAATCAGTCAAAAATATATGTTGGTGTAGTCTTCTACTGGCTGTTATCAGGTATATCTGAATGTGTACAACAGGGGTTTGAGCAAAGCTTTTACCACTGAATGATGCAAAAAGGCTCAGATCCAAAAGACTTCAGAAACCGAATCAATAAAATATGACACATTTGGTATTATAGGGTTAAGAGGCAGGAGACGGGAGAGAATGGGGGTTGTGGTTCGTTTACTGAAGACCGAACACTTATTGTACAAACCTATTTAACATCCACTATTTTAACATAATATTATGTATAGAGTTTAATTCAGTGTTTGCAAGATTAATTTCACTATTTTTAAATTAACGTCTATATTGCCATGAAGCAATTAGAGTTTTCTTGCCTGGGATCTTCCTGTTGGTGACCTAAACAAAATGGCCGAGTTGGATTTCGGTGGAGTTCTGCAGCCAGACGGACTTGAAACTTGAAACCTTTAAAAATATCTGTTTTCTCTGTGTGTCTACAGTGAATAACCCCATTCCATCCAACCTGAAGTCCGAGGCCAAGAAAGCCGCCAAGATCCTCCGTGAATTCACCGAGATCACCAACCGCTACGGCCCGGACAAGCTGATCCCGGGTAGCTAACCCCCCCCACCCCACAGACCCCCCCGGTGGTGCCCCCCCGCCCTAAACGCTCTGCTCTGTGTCTTACAGCTCACGTGATAGCGAAGGCCGAGGGTCTGGCCATCATCTCCGTCATAAAGGCCGGATTCATGATCACGGCCCGGGGGGGCAGCGGCGTGGTCATCGCCCGACTGGCCGACAGACGTAAGCAGCAATCTGAGAGAAAGGCAACCGAGTACAGATAATTCTGATTATTTTAATAAGAATTATAATATTTATTAAAATAATAAGGCGTAAGGCGCCACCGCCCAGTGTAACGGAGTTTAAATACATGCTCCATTTTGTAGCGAGTGAATTCTTACCAAAATCTTTATTTTCCCCTTTTTTTGTTATTTGTTTGAAACTATGTTAAATGTGTACTAAATACATTTATGACTGCTTTTTGCGTTTGCGCTTTTTGGGCGCTGGCACTTGCCATACCTCCAGCTAGATTTAGATTATAATAATTATTATATAATCTGAGAGAAAGGCAACAGAATTGAGATAATTCTGATTATTTTAATCAGAATTATAACATTATAATTATTATAATAATTATTAAAATAATAATTGCTTGCATTTTTTTAATAAAACAAATTAACCATAAAACAGGGCTGATAAAGTGGATAAGCTTTGAGTTAGTTTGAGCTTTTAGCAGCTGTTATGTTTATGTTTATGCATTTGGCATAGCTGTTGCTAGCTGTGAACAGCTATTAGCAGCTGTTACTAGCTCTTAGCAGCTGTTACTAGCTGTTAGCAACTGTTACTAGCCGTTAGCAGCTGTTGCTAGCTGTAAGCAGCTATTAGCAGCTGTTACTAGCTGTTAGCAGCTGTTATTAGCTCTTAGCAGCTGTTACTAGCTGTTAGCAACTGTTACTAGCTGTTAGCAACTGTTACTAGCTGTTAGCAGCTGTTACTAGCTGACACTACCTGTTAACAGCTGTTACTAGCTGATAGCAGCTGCTAGCAGCTGTTACTAGCTGATAGCAGCTGCTAGCAGCTGTTATTAGCTCTTAGCAGCTGTTACTACCTGTTAGCAGCTATTACTAGCTGATACTACCTGTTACTAGCTGTTGGCAGCTGCTAGCAGCCTGGTTTCCTGAGCCGGAGGCTTTGTTCTGTGTCCCAGGCTGGTCGGCGCCCTCGGCCATCGGTATCGCCGGTCTGGGTGGAGGCTTTGAGATCGGAGTGGAGGTCAGTAAACAGCCGGACTCCCTCATGGGGAGGCCGTGGCTGCAGGCCTGTGACTGTGAATGCACCACGATGTGTTCAGGTGTCGGACCTGGTGATCATCCTGAACCAGCGCAGGGCTATTGAGGCCTTCACTAAGGGCGGGAACCTGACTCTGGGGGGGAACTGCACGGTGGCCGTGGGGCCCATGGGAAGGTGAGACCCCCCCACTCTGTCTGTCTGCCTCTTAATTGCTTCTGTGTTTACTGTTGATGTAAATTACAGCTTTGCTGCTAATGCTCCCTTCTGCCTGCTGATTTACGAGGCGTTTAATGACAGTCGGTGTTTTGAGGCCCGGAGCTGAAACTATTGGATCCGGCATCCGTCCTCAGCTGGGATTTACTTTAGAGGCTGCGGTTGCTGGTTGTCAGCTTAATTTCCCAATAAAGAGGAGCTTTTTGTGGTCGTTTCACTTTTAGGTTTGAGCTTCTTTAATCCATTTTGGTGCCTATTTTTGTTTTATCGGTTTAAGGCCATATTTTCAGCATCTTGCATGTCTTTAGGGACTTTTTTGTCCTATTTGCCCTCAGTTTGAGTGACTTTTCAGCAAACTTAAGTTATTTAATAGTCACAGTTTGGTGTCTCTGAGTTTATTTGTGACATTTGAAGACATTTTGCATCTTTTTAGATTTCTTTTTCATCATATTGTTGCCTGGTTTGTTTTTTGCGTTCCTTTTTTGTCATTTTTTTGTTTCTTTTAGTTGATCTGTGCTTCCTTTTTGGAGTGATGTGTCTCTCTGGGTGTTTGGCAGTTTACTCTCAAACACAGTTTTTTCCTTTTTGGCATTTCTTTTGGGTGGATTCTTACATTTCCGGTGGGTTTTGGGCTGTTTTCTGTTTCAGGAACGTGGAGGCGGACGTGGCCCTGCGCAGCCCCGCTGCCGTCTTCACCTACTGCCGCTCCAGAGGCCTGTTCGCCGGCATCTCCCTGGAGGGATCCTACCTGATGGAACGCAAGGAAACAAACCGCAAGTAGGGACCTGCTGGAGTCCAATCAATCAATCAATCAATCAATGTTTATTTATATAGCACTTTACAACAACCGGAGCTGACCAAAATGCTTTACAGTAATAAAAACAGATCAAACTATCGAAATATACAAAGACAAACACATTGGTGACAGAACCCAGTTTACAGAGATTTTACGTGCAAAACGCCATTTTGAACAAATGCGTTTTAAGTTTAGCTTTGAAAGGGGGGTGCTGGGGGGGCTGCAGCACCCCTTAGTGGCGAAAAAATTTATTAAAAATACTTTGAACAATTTATACATTTCTTAGGAATATTTTGGGAAATTATTTTGACTTTTTTATTTTAACATTAAATTTGTTTGGATTTTAATAGAATTATTTTGAGGCCTCATTACCACAAGTTCATGTTAGCTGACCAAATCTACGTTTTTCTTGTGTTATTGTGAAGTTTAAATAATGGCGCGTATATATTTACCTGACAACTGATGATGTCTGTGTTACAGACCCTGAAGTGTATATGAAAATAAAGTAGTGAATCTCAATCTATTTTATTTATTTGCATTTATTGTATCTTAAATAGGCTCATAGGTCTTTTGTAAAAGAAATAACTAAAAAAAATAAATCCCAGCAGCCCCTGTTCAACATCATCTGTCTGAAACCTGCCGCTCTAACGGAGAGTCTCATTCCCAGGTTCTACTCTCAGGATATCCGGGCGTCGGCCATTTTGAATGGCGACGTGGAGCCCCCCCCAGAGTGCTACGACCTGTACCACATCCTGGACGTCTACGCCGAGGCCTACACCACCGACTGGACCAGTAAGCACCTGCGGGCCAAGGTGTGTGTCCCGTTTCCTGCCCTCTGGGGCCTCCTGGTTCTGTTCTGGTCACATGACTCCTCTCTCTGGTTTTAGTTCTGTTCGTTATGAAACCTTTTAAAACTGTATTTGCTGTCGGGGAGTTCTTCTTCTTCTCTGTCTTCCTGAATGCCTGGATTTGTATTCTGAACAGAGCCTGTGTGTGTGTGCGTGTCTCTGTGTGTGTGTCTCTGTCTGTGTCTCTGTGTGTGTGTCTGTCTCTGCGTGTGTGTCTCTGTCTGTGTTTGTGTGTGTGTTTGTGTGTGTGTCTGTGTGTGTGTGTCGGTGTGTGTGTGTCTCTGTCTGTCTGTGTGTGTCTCTGTGTGTGTGTGTGTGTGTCTCTGTGTGTGTGTGTGTCTGTGTGTGTGTGTGTCTGTGTGTGTGTGTGTGTGTCTGTGTGTGTGTGTCTGCAGTCGTCTGCCCCGTCCCGGCCCCCTGCCCCCCCCCCAGCTGAAGGCCCCCAGCAGCTCCCAGCCCGCGGCGGCTGACCCCGGTAGGCTCCCGGCGGCTCGTCGGTGTGTGTGTGTTTATTGTGTTTATTGTGCGTAACGTGTGTGTTTTTGTGTGAACAGGAAGGAAGAACGTCCTCTACCCAAGCATCTCCGTCTATAAGTCTGAAACGTCAGGTGTGAGGCCGCCTCTCTTTCTCCTCTACCTCACTTCCTGGTTCTAAAGGTTTGAGAACTGAGACTCAGATTTAAAATAATGAGTCCACATGCAGAGATGTATACAGTACTGGAGTAGAGGAGTGGAGTAGAAGTACAAGTACTATATAAAAACTTTACTTGAGTAAAAGTAGAAGTGTTCTTTCAACTCCATACTTAAGTGGAAGTATGGAAGTACTCCATTTTTTTTTGTACTTAAGTATTGCAAGTAGTATTTCAAAAATTGCTACTCAAGTATCGAAAGTACAAGTATAAGTAAAAGTACTGTGTATATTAAAAAAAGGCAGTCAAAAGTTGGATAAATATTGTTTATATTATTTCAAACGTGTGAAAGGCCATACAGGTGTTTACAAAAAACAGAAAACTACATCTGCATTGGCATCAACAGCACTTCATCTACTATTATTTATTATTCCAGAGCCAGAATCATGAGCTGAGCCTTTATGGTAGCATGTAGCATACAGCTAGCTAGCTAGGTTAGCTTTAGCTAACGTTATCATACAGCTAGCCAGCTAGGTTAGCTTTAGCTTACGTTATCATACAGCTAGCCAGCTAGGTTAGCTTTAGCTAACGTTATCATACAGCTAGCCAGCTAGGTTAGCTTTAGCTTACGTTATCATACAGCTAGCCAGCTAGGTTAGCTTTAGCTAACGTTAGCTGCTACGTCCTGAGTGAACAGGGAGAACTGAACAAGCTCTTATTTACTAGCTTATATTTCATTGTATTTTTTAACTCACCTTGATATGCTTCTTCAGATTAGATGAGGAATTTTTGAAGGCCATGATTTAGCAATATTTCGGGAGGCTTTTTTTTTTTTTATAGGCTATGCTTGATGGCCCAATGAGGAGCCAGCTTCCCAACCAGGACAGAGTTGAATGAATGAATGAATGAATAAAGTACAGATACTGAATTTTGGTACTTAAGTACAGTTTTTAAGTAGTTCTACTTCGTTACTGAACATCTCTGTCCACATGTGTAACAGGACCTGTTTGGTCGGGTCTCTAATCGACTCCGTTGAGTTTTGGACACATCAGTTTACACAGTAACTCACGGCTCAGCCTCCTGGGAACAATAAACACGGCCTCCTGGGGTCAATTATTTAGTTCCAGGTTGAATGATTGGCTCAAACCACAGGAAGCTCCCAAAGGATTTGAATTTCAAAAGGTGTGATGTCCTGAGAATAAAGGAGGCAGAGTTTGGATGAGGCGGCAGCTCCCTCTAGTGGTCAGAGGGCTGAACTGCAGAGTGAAGATGAGTTGATTTAGTTTCCTAAATAAACTGATAACTGGAGGGTGTGTAAAGGATTTAAGAAACTAATTTGATGGCTTTTGGTTTACACATTTTATCCCAACAAATGAATTAACGTGTTTAACAGAAGGAAAAGAGGGAAAATGGTTCCACTTTCAGACTCTCGGCTAGCTTTCCCTTTTTTCTTGTTTATTTTTTTGCTTACCTTACTTACCTGTCTCTGATAGGTGTTTCCACATGTGCTAAATCTGTCCATTATCATCTGAAACTGCTTATATTTCGTGGAGGGACATCAGGTTTCTGACTACTTGTTTCCTCTGTTTCAGGTCAGTTTGCCTCCAGCAACACTCAGAGCAATGGTATGATGCTACAAACTCTCTTGGTTTAACTTCCAAATGAAACAGTAAATGGTTCTAGGTGTGAACATTACAATTACCGAGTAAAAATGCAGGAAAATTGCACATTTAAAGGCCATTTGCAGTTGTTATAAATGTTAAATTTTCGGAATGAAACCAAAAATATTGATAGATTCAGCTGAAAATTGGAAAACAATAAAAATGTTTTCCAAATTTCTCAAAGCAGAACTAAAGAAATTCATAAGGTATTTAACCTGTGTTATTCATCCAGGTGCGGCGGTGGGCGGGGCCAGAGGCCCGCCGGTGGGCGGGGCCGGCGGCACGCTGGTCGTCACGGCGACGCACCCGTTCGCCGGACAGCAGCCCGGAGACCTGAGCTTCACCCCCGGGGAGCGGATCACCATCATCACCAGAACCGAGTCCCAGTACGACTGGTGGGAGGGGAAGCTGGAGGACGGCCGCGTCGGCATGTTCCCCGCCAACTTCGTCTCCTTCTGACTCCGCCCCCTCGCCGCCAAGGGGGCGGAGCTCCTCCCCCTCAGGAGGCCTCTGGCCGGACAGGTTTAGGGGAAACTGGGTGGATTAAATCTGACATTTGAAGCATAAATCAGTCGTTTTTAGTCAGTGACACCAGATCAGATTTTTTTTATCTTTGGATTTTAGCCTCTGGTGGAGATAATCTGAATGTTCTGAGCAGTTTGGGGACGTCTAGATACAGTTTCCTGAAAATAATCAGAAACTAGAAATAATGGAGTTGTAAGAAAAGTGTTCAGTGAGTCTGGAAGGAGGTTTTTCTCAGACTTGGTTTAATAAATGTCTTGTTTTAGCTGAAGCGGCCTTGAAAATTCTCAAACTTTTTGTTTATTCTCTGTTCTCTGGCAGATTGAATGTTTTTAGGAATTTAAAATTGAAGGATATTTTTAGGCTGTTTATATTTATCTGACACAGAGTGTTTGTTATTGTTGTTTTTTCCTGTTAAAACTCACAAAGAAGAGTTCGTCTTCTCATCTGCACCCAGAATAAAAGCATTAGTTTATTTTAGATTATCTAACTCACTGAATGGGTGAATTTGGGGAGTTAAAGTGGGAGCGACTCCATTTTTCTGCACTTTGGGGTTTTATTAAACAGTGTTTTTGTTCCTGCTCACAGGGGATTCAGAGGTGGGACATACTGAGGCTTTGTGTGTTCATGGTTGATATGAAATAACTTTTGGGGCTGTTACATGGTTTTATACTGAGACAATCGTGGTGTATATGTGAATAAATCCTGTTTCTAAGACTAAACTGTTGTTGTCATGATTAAATATCACTACTTTTATTTTTTTATCAAAAGGTTGAAAGTTTAAATGAATCCATGCAAAAAAAGTTTAATGAAGATACAAAATTAGTCATTACAGCTGAATTTGAGTGAATTATGTGGCAGATGTATAAATATTTGACACTTTAACACTTTCAGAGGAAGAAATACATTTCCTTAATCATTTGATGTGCAACAAACAGATTGTCTCTGTCTTTTAAATTTTGATTTGAGATGTGGAAGCTTGCAGTTCCGTGTTTGTCCTGCAGAGGGAGCTGCAGCAGGAGTGAAATCTGGCTTTAAAGAAACCAAAAAGACAGATTTAATGAACATTGTACAGCATTATTGAGGCAGTTTGGATCAGGGGACGGCCGGAGAGGAGCTGAGAGGTCCTCAGAGGAGAGGTGGGCAGATATGTGGACATTTACAGAGTTCCTGCCTCGGTTTGTTGTTTTCCCAGCTCAGATTTACTTTGGCAGCTTGGAGAATCAATCATAAACCTCCAAACCAGGTGGACCTTTACCAGGCCGCCCGGACGGACGTGACCGGGAGCTCTTTTTCTGTCCGGCTTATTCCCAGAGTCACACAAACAGAACAAAGTGCAAACAAAAGACAACAAAACCACCTGAAAATCCTCCCTGACTCTTTGGTCTCTAAGGAAACAGAAGAAGTCCCGGTCAGAGAAACGGCACGTTCAGTGTGAGCGGGCTGTCCTTCTCTGGGGGGGGGGGCCTCTGTTTTCTTCATCCTGAAACCACATCACAGGCCATTGTTACTAACTGGACTCTCTCCCTTCACCGTAGTCTTTCTCGTGCTTTCTCGTCCCCCTTCTCTCTCCTCCTATCACTTCCTGCAGGTGTTCCTAGAGCTGTGGAGTCTGGATCTGTGGTTGGGAGTTTCCTGCTGCCCCCGTGTTCCTGCTCTGTTGCCGTTATAACTTCTACCATCATCATTAGTATTATTATCATGGCCATTTTTAATCTAGTCTATGTGTTGCTGTGTTGGCTGCCTCTCTCTCGCCCTCTCTCTCTCTCTCTTCCTCTCACCCCCAACCGGCCGAGGCAGATGGCCCCCCACCCTGAGCCATGGTTCTGCTCCAGGTTTCTGCCTGTTAAAAGGAAGTTTTTCCTTGCCTGTGTCGCCTAGTGCTTGCTCATGGTGGGAATGGTTGGGTTTCTGTAATTATCTTCAGAGTCCGGTCTGACCTGCTCTGTTTGGAAACTTAAAACGTATTTGTACAGGATGGCTTTTTGCACGTAAAATCTCTGTATACTGGGTTCTGTATATGTGTTTATCTTTGTATATTTCAATAGTTTGATTTGTTTTTATTCTGTAAAGCACTTTGGTCAACTCCGGTTGTTGTAAAGTGCTATATAAATAAACACTGATTGATTGATTAGAAAGCGCTGTGAGACAACTGTTGTTGTGATGTGGCGCTATATAAACAAAACTGAGACACTCAGACCCGGGTTAGGGTTGGGGTTAGGGTTAGGGTTCCTCACCGGCGGCTCCAGAAGGCGGCCTCCCCGGGGGGGCGGAGCTTGGGCTGGCGCTGGCAGTCGGCCAGAGAGTCGGGGAGCGGCACGCCGCTGGTCTCTGGCAGCAGAACGCACAGGCTGCAGCCCAGCAGCGGCCCGCCGCCGTAAACCAACATGGCCGCCAGCGAGATGGCGCCGCTGGGGCCCGGGGGCACGAAGCTGGTCACCAGGCAGCCCAGGCGGAAGGAGAGGTTCACCAGGGCCAGGCAGCGCTGTCTGGAACCACAGGTTCATTATTACGGTCATTATTATCACGCCATTATTACGCTCGTTATTATCACGCCATTATTAC
>CAJRST010015557.1:259387-274557 GCA_907169785.1 Menidia menidia | reverse complement strand
CACACACACACACACACACACACACACACACACACACACACACACACTCTGAGAGCATTAAACGTCTCACATTAGCAGCCCCATGAGCAGCGACAACCCTCTGAGAGACAAACCCACAAACAAGAAGCAGAGCAGGAGAAACATTTCTGCTCCAGCCCAACAAACACAGATCAACAAACCCTCAAACACACCTCAAAAGTAGGGACAGGTGACCCTGAAATAACGAGGAATGAGCGGTGAGCGTTTAACCCTATAATGCCGAATGTGTCATATCTGATCCGGTTTCTGAAGTCTTTTGGATCTGAGACTTTTTGCATCATTCAGTGGTAAAAGCTTTGCTCAAACCCCTGTTGTACACATTCAGATATACCTGATAACAGCCAGTAGAAGACTACACCAAAATACATTTCTGACTTATTGCACGCTCATTTGATCAAAATAATTTCTGTTTTTTTTCTTCATATGTTGTTGAGGGGCCAAAGAAAGACTTCAGACAAAAAAAATCCAATATTCTTCCTGTTTTTCATGGATCAGGCTTTAAAGGGTTAGCCACACGAACATGCTCGCACAGGCCACTAAGACGTGAAAGGGATCAGAACTACAAACCTCCAAATAGACAAATATAAGGAGAAGTGAACACCTAAGAAGCTGCCACTTGCTTAGTATTTTTGCTTAAAGTCTAACAAAAGCGAGGCCATAAAGGAAGTTGCTGATAATCCCTAACCGAGCTTTAATGAATCACTGGGATTCTGAGCTCTGGGAGACCATAAAAGTCCAGTCAAACTGTGTTTTATTGGAGGACTACAGTGCACCATTTTGTGTGTCGTTAGCCTCCAGAGCTCCCAGACAGACCCGGAGGATGGAGGCAGCCTCTGTTACGTCACGCCTGGACCTCTGGATCAGCATTTAGAGCTTCCAGGTCAACAACATGGATATGAAAGTTGCAAAGAGGTGATTGATCGAGGTGAGAATGATGGAAAATGTCCACTCCCACTCATTATAAATACCATCAAAAGCTAAACCAAACCTTAGATTACTCTGAACCTCTATAGCTCTTAGACCTCTGCAGTTTGCAGATTTGTTTTTAATTTGACTCTAAATCATACCAAATTCATAAAATAGACATCCCAGCCTTAATAAGATGTGAAAAGAGTGATTAAGGCCATAAACATGATAAAGGGCACCAATCAAAGGGAATTTGGGTTATTTCCTTAAAGGCTTTGACTCAAGGAGACTTTGCTTTGTCACTTTTTAAACAACATTTGATTCTTTAGGACAAAACACTCCCATTTACTCTGTATCTGTCCTAGACAAATCTGTTTCTGAACATTTCCTCTGCAGGTAGAGGCATGCTAAGGATGGAGGGGGAGGAGCCTAAATGCTGGATTCATTCAGAATTTCGGGCTAAGTTCTTAAAGTTGCCTCAAAATGCTGTTTCTGGTATTCAGTGAATCCAAAATTTGGTGAACTGTCTGACTAAATCAATGGAGGGGATCAATGTTCTGTCTGGGAATCTGACTGAGGGTCCTCAGCTGCTGAAAAAATGAGATCCAGGGAGAGCTCCGACTTTAATGGAGCCGCAACAGCTCCAGCTAAAGGACAGAAAATCAATCCAACTCCGTTCTGACGGTCACTCTGTCTTTAGTTTAGGGCCCTCCCGGTAGGACTGGTCAGTGTTCACCGTCCACCTGCTGTGAACTTGTGTTACCCCCCCAAACAACTGGTGGATTCATGCTTGTTAACCCTGTAATGCCAAATGTTTCATATGGTTTCTGAAATGTTTTGTGTCTGACACCTTTTGCATAATTTAATGGTAAAAACTTTGCTCAAAATCCTATTGTACACAATCAGATACACCTGATAACAGGGGGCAGAAGACTACACAAAAAATAATCTTGACTTATCGCATAGTAATAAATTATTAATATCAAAAATGTATTTCTGTTTTTTCTTTTTACATATTGTTAAAAGGCCAAATTTAGACTTCTGTTCTGTTTTATTCTTGGATCGGGCTTTAAAGGGTTAATATACCTTCAGGTTTTTGCTGTGAACCAGACTTGAGTGGGACCAAATTCCTGGTTCCAGCACAGAGAGGAGAGGAGCTGCATAATGGGCGTTCTGCACCCTTCTCCCCCGGATAAATCTCCAATAAAGCTCTGAGAGCAGGCGGCTCTTCATCACTGAGTTCAGCTCCATCCCCGCTCTGCTGCATGAATTAGCAAAAAGAAAAGATGATGGATGCGTGCTTCCTGTGGGGGGGGGCACACACGGCTGGAGGAGGAGGACCTGGTTCAGGAAGGCAGCAGGTCTGGGAGCAGAAGCTAACCCTATAATGCCAAATGTTTCAAATCTGATCCGGTTTCTGAAGTCTTTTGGATCTGAGACTTTCTGCATCATTCAGCTGTAAAAGCTTTGCTCAAACCCCTGTTGTACACATTCAGATACACCTGATAACAGCCAGTAGAAGACTACACCAAAATACATTTTGGACTTACTGCACGCTAATTTGATCAAAATAATTTCTGTTTTTTTTCTTCATATGTTGTAGAGGGGCCAAAGAAAGACTTCAGACCAAAAAAAAAATCCAATATTTTTCCTATTTTCCTTGGATCGTGCTTTAAAGGGCTAACAGCCGGTGTGGAGTT
Source organism: Menidia menidia (assembly GCA_907169785.1). NCBI lineage: Eukaryota > Metazoa > Chordata > Actinopteri > Atheriniformes > Atherinopsidae > Menidia > Menidia menidia. The sequence goes on along the minus strand of CAJRST010015557.1, from coordinate 271,912 downwards.
AGAGGTGGGTGTTTAGAGTCTGTGAGAGAGTAAACACGGCTGGACCCGGCATGTTCGCACAGCTCCAGACCGACGGGAACCCGATTGATCCGCGATCAGCTGCCGTTGACGTAAACGGAGAGCGGGAGAGGAGATTTCAGCTCCCTCAAACCGACCAAACCCTCCCACTGTGAGTCAGTGCAAAGCCCAAAATAGGAGCAGATGAAAAGCCTTCAGAGAAACTTGCTGTCAAGACTCATCAAACTGATTACGCAACACGAGAACTAATGAATACATCCCCCCACAACGTCCTCTGAGTTTGTAAAATGTCAGCCTGGGGGATGTGGAGGCACCCCGGTCCGGCTCATTCTGCCTCTGAGAGCCGAAAGGGCTGTTTGGACGAGTCCTCCCCCCCGTCTCTGACCTCTGTCTGCTGGAGTTTAATGTTAATTCAATAATCCTCCGTTCGGTTAGTGCAACGGGACTCTTCCTCCTCTTTACAGCCCACACATTGATCTCCTTGCCTCCTCCTCTAACGCCTAAAGTTTCCTAATTTACCTTCATCAGACACACATTTGACCTGGTTTCTAATAAGCAGTTCGTTCGTTAAGGTCTTCCAGCCAAGATGTGAGCGCCACCTGGTGTCAGAAAACGGACTAAACGGACAAAAGTCAGGGAAACTCAATCAAACCTCAAAGTCCGAATTAGTTCCCGATTCAAAGGGGGTCTGACCTTTGACCTTTGACTTCCTGTTGACTGAACATTCAGATTCACTGGCTGAGGCTGGAGGTTTAATGTAAGACACCGGCAGGTGTGAGACAGCGCCACCTAATGGCGTTCCGCTGTATAGCAAATAAAACCCGGTGGGTTGGAGTACTAAATAGGGTGGAGAAGCAGATGAGACGTGGCCGGATGGCTGATGGCACCTGTGTGGGGCTCCACCACTAGAAACCTGTTTGTTTCTTTAATTATTTATTCCCTCCGTCGGCCTGCTGTTGGACAGGAGAGCCGTCGGGATTGGCTGTTAGAGGTTTAGCCGCCGGGCACTGGAACATTTCCAGAGCGGCTGTCTGAAAACGGACTTCACGTTTTAATGGAGCAGTTTTTTCTGCTGCCATCAGCTGAAACCCTGTCAGGTTGTCAGGTCCGATCTCTGAGAAGCCTCCACATGTCCAGCCAGAGAAACAGTAAGTTCAGATTCTAAAGTCTCAGAAGATGAAGAAATATTGATTGACTAAATCTGAATCTAAATATCTAAATCTAAATATGAATTGACTAAATTATGTTTTCAGATTACACTGCAAAAGTAAATTATTCTGATCTTTTCACGCAACTGTTTTCATTCAAACTCAACATTTGACATTTTTTCTGTCTTTTCTGACATTTAAAAACAAAACCAAAAGAGGAAACTGGAAATAAGGTTGATAAAATTTCTCTACTCATCGGTTATTTTAGATTTCTTTTACCTTTGGCACACACCCACATAAGTAATTATATATATGAATAATTTTATACACCACAATATAAGCATGGTGGACGTTTGAGTGTATTATTGTGAAATTTTAGTTCTACGTGTGTTCTTTCACTAATTAAACATTCAAGTCAATCAGTAAATTAAGAAGGCTTTTAGGAGACCCATAAAACTTTACAGGAAATATATAATCTTCTTTACATCTGCCACAAAACGACCATATCTGTCCAGTTTATTGTTCTTTTAACGGACTAGTTCATTCAGAAATGTTCCTCATATGTCTACATTTTTACATCTTTTTTAACCCAAAACCTTTTATTTTATACAGAATACAGCAGTCTGGTGTGTTGGGGTTCTCTCAGCTGGGTGGAGGTTCTCCACACACACCACATTACATCACACACACGCTCACACACGCTCACTACACCAGCGGGCCTTCCCACAATCCTCCCCGGTCGAACCCTCCACCCAGCACGCGCACAGGCGCGCGCCCGGCTGCTGCCGGACACAGTGATGCTGACACCCTGATAGTATGGAGCATATAGGGCTCACGCTCACGCTCACACGCGCGCGCGCGCAGTCAATGGGCGGATGTTGAGGCATCATGGCGACAGCAGCTCTACTCACACACGCACGCACGCGTGCACGCGCTCGCACACCCCTACCCGCCGTCGCCAGGCCGTCAAGGACCGACGCTCCACGCCGACCTGTGACTCGCCCCCCGCTACCTCAGCCTCCTCCTCCTCCTCTTCCTCGCGCTCTCTCCTCCGTTATGTGCCGTCGGTCGCTCCTCTCCTCGCGCCTCCTCCCTTCCTACCCGCTCATCCCTGCGGCTTCACATCCGATCGCGCGGCTCCAGACGCGGTCCCGTGTCTCCGGTACCGGGCGGCCCGTCACTGCTCAGCCTCGACCGTCGGTCCTCCTCCTCTTCCTCCTCCTCCTGCTCCTCCTCCTCCTCCTCTGCTCCTCCGCGGATGCTGCTACTGTCCTCACGTTAACGTGATCCCGCGCGGCATCGCATCACGCGACGTCAACGCTGCTGCTGCTGCTGCTGATGCCTCCGTTCCCGTTACCGGGAGCCGGCGCGTTACCGGGAGCCTCCTCCAGTCCGGGTCCGCCGCTCGGTGTGGGTTTCAGCACGCAGGCGCACCGGAGCTTTGCACGAGGGCTGCAGCAGCTGCTGCACCGACACACACACACACACACACACACACACTCACACACACTCAGACACACACACACACACCCCGCCTCCACCGTTACTACGACGTTACCGGGGTCCCTGTGCCGTTACTCACACCCCAGGAGTGTGACGTGACCGGCCCTATGTGGCCTATAGGCTGTTATATAAACCCCAATACCAAATATTAGAGTTAGAAATGGAGCAATAAACCAATAACAGGCCAATTAGAGGAGAGGGATTATTTAGTCTCCATATTTCACATAAAAACGGTGGTTCTCGTTCTTTTTATTTTTACTAAAGCAAACTAAGACAGAAAAAAAGCGGAGATTATCTCCCTGACTGTCCAAATGAAGTCATTTATTGGTGAGAGGAGCAGGAATCCAGCAGTGGAAGCAGATGAAAGCTGAATGAATGGAGCTGTCTGGGCTGAGGCTGCAGCGCCACCAGGAGGACAGAGGCCGCCACTGCTCCTGCAGAACACCGAGAGGCGTCAACATCTGCTGAGGGGGGCTTTGGGCCACTTCTTTTGTCCTACACATGTCCAGTTTCCTCAAATATTTAAAGGACACCTTACACACCACACTGAGTGATATAAACGGTATATACATTGCTTCTGCAATTTGAAGTAGGTTCTTTGAAAATGTGTCTGTTTTGTGTGCACATATTTGAGTCAAGGTGCAAGGTCTTGACTGGAAAGCAGCCAATGTCCAAACTTAAAAAGAGAGGGATCGTTTTTTTAAAAGATCCACGGATCAATACCACTTTAGGATATTAAAATGTAGTAAATGGCTTGAAGTCTGTTCTTATGCATCACCTTTCTTGTCTAGCTGACCCTTAAAAGTCTGCCTGCTTGTCGGAACAGTCTAAATAAATCAAAGGAGACTCAATTGTTTTTCACTTTTTTATTTTTTCCTTTTTATTGATTTAGAAACCAAGCCACCAAAATTATCATTAGTATGACACTGCTTCCCTAAAGTAATACGTTTCACAGATTCCAGCATTAAATCATAAGAAGAGAGCCTGTGTCAGGAAGAGATGGACAAATAAAGAGAAAGATGGACAGATGATGGTCTTTGTTTTGGCGCGACAGGAAACTGTCGCACACTCATGACGTCACGTCACCGTAGAAACACTGGAGCGTCTCAACAGGGCTGCTAGCTTGTTGTTCCCCCGGTCACTGAGGATAGCGGCGTTTAACCACCACAGAAAGCTGAATAAGAAAGAGAAGAAATAAAAAAAGGAGCAAGAAAAGCATTTCTCAACTGGTGAGTTTAACTCTGTCATTGTCATGAGAGAAGTGAGGAAACCTAGATAAAAGATGGTGTAGTGGTTAGCATAGCTGCCTTCGAAGCAGTTGACCAGGGTTCGATTCCCGGCCAATGCAGCTCCGCTCTACCCTGTAAGTCACTTTGGATGAAAGGGTCTGCCAAATGCATGAATATGAATATAAAAGAGTACACAGATTAGCCAACCGAAGTTACGCAGAAATCCGTTCAATATTCAAAAATCCTCTGTCATTTCAGATAGTGTGACAGGATAAACAGGAGCAGTTAGTCGTTTAATGTAGGCTGTGTTTGCTTAGAGTTAGAAATTCTTTACTTTGTCATATTTTTTACTTTTGTCTTACAACAAATCAGGAAAATAACAGATCACTTTGGTGCTTAAAGGCTTTTTTATGTGAATGTCTGGGCATGATTTGGTGGATGTATACTCATCTGAAAGGTTCCTGTGTCTGCTTCCAGGTCAGAGCTTCCTCTGTGGGCGTGATGGAGCTGGAGGAGGAGGAGGAGGCTCTGATCTCAGAGCTGAAGAAGCAGCTGGAGAGGGAAGACCTGTCCCCAGCGCAGAAGATCAGCCTCCTGAACAGCGGCTTACAGAGTGGGACCGGTGTTAAAATATGCGCATGTTAAGCTGTCTGGAACAGAGTTCGTGACGTGATTTATGTGTGGCTGTCTCTCAGAGGCCCTGAACTCGGCGTCGGTGCAGATGAGCAGCGGCGCGTTGGCCCGGGTCAAGTCTCAGCTGTACCTCAGCGGGGTTCTGAGCCACTGTGTCCTGGCTCTGGCTCTGCCCCCCAGCAGGCTGCAGGCCAGCTGGGGTCCCGCCGCATCACTCGCCTACCTCACCAGGTACGCCCCAATACCCCCTTCAGTCAGCCACTGAAGCTAAAACCTCATCTCAGGATACTCCGTTATTCACTCAAAGCTTTTTTTTTCTAATTTGGTGTAGTTCAATATATATATATATATATATATATATTATCTCTAATATTCCCGAATGCTTACAGGTTTTTGTGCATATGTTAACTCTACATTATACATTAAATAATTCCCTCTGGGATCATTAAAGTATTTCTGGTTCTGATCCTTCACTGTTGTGTTCACTTTGGTACAACAAAAAACTGATTAGATTAGGGAATCATGTGGTTCTTGTGCTGTTTGAGTTGGCTCAGGAGGCTCGTGGCTTTAATCTGATCTTTCTGAGGATGGTTTGGTTGTGGCTGCAGCTCCTGCTGCGTGGGGCTGGAGGCGGGCAGCCGCTCGGAGGCCTTCCACAGGCTGTTCCTGCCCTCCGTCCTGGACGTGCTGCTCTCGCTGGCCAGTCAGCTGACGGCTCGGGAAGAGGTGAGGAGCATTAGGGAGACCCGCGTGCTGAGCTGTGGTCGGCCTGGGGATGACCCCCCCCCCCCTCTCCGTCTGTCCGTCAGGGTGTTTCTCTCTTCAGGAAGGTGATGGACTCCGTCGGCTGGCTGCTCTCCGCTCACCCCCAGCTCGCCTCTCAGGGTCAGTTTAATCCCTCCATTTATGGACCGATCTCCAGAGAAACCTGTTATTATCCTCGTTTAAACGGCTCCACTCGACCCACACGCTCCCCCCACCCAGCATATACTCAGCGGAGTGACTAAAACATGGATCATTCCACCTGTGAAAACTGCTGTTAACATTTTAAAGAAGAATACCAAACATATTTGAGAGCTTTGTTCCTTTATCTCTGTTAACACGATTCTTTAGTTGGAAACCTGAGAATAAACCTTAGTAGATCAAGAGTAAAAATTGACATTTATTAGGTCACAGGTAAAGTATTTCAGACAATCTATAATTGAAATAGATCATGTTATAGTATACTATGCTAAAGCGAGTAATTATAGCCTAATTCTAACACCTCTGCCTCATCAGTTCTCAACTCCATCCACTACGAGCAAATCCAGATGTGCGATGATGTCACCGTTGCTCTGCACTGCCTCCAGCTGTGGATCCAAACAGGCTCAGTCAGCAGGTGAAACACATCAGCACCACATCCTGCTCACTCCTCCTTCATTTCACTTAGGGCTCAGATTGTGATGAGGTATTTAACTAGGTCCTGAAATATAAACCAAACAAGCGGTTTCATAAGGCATACGTTTCCAAAAAAATACTTTTGACAAGAGTCCTCAAGCTCCTCCTGGGCTGGGAACTCCTCAGGACCCAGATGGGACCCACACTCCTCTGGTTCTGCCTCAGGCTGAAACCCACTGATGTACCACAGTTGGTTTAATGACCACCGGAGGTCTGACACTCTCCAAACATCCCAGTGGTTTTTGGTAATTGGCGGTTTCCATTCGTCCAGGTTGTGGCCGCCTGTGGATTGCACAATCTACTTGCACTAACTGAAAAACACACACACACACACACACACACACACACACACACACACACACACACGCTGCTGCTGCTTCATGCCTGTTACTTCAATGACTCTATTGGAAATCTAGGTACCAACTAGTGGCAAATATTGCACATTACAGTTGATCACTTTATATTTATTATATAACACAATGCTACTATCACTGTCAGAATCGTCCCAAAAAAAAACTGGAAATGCACAACAATACCTCTTTCTTATGTTCAATGTATGTCTGCTGTTGCCCAGTCCTGCCCTTTATATGTCTGTATGGTATTGTATAGGTACTCTAGGTGTAATGTATGTGTACTGTCTTTGTCTAAATGTCTATGTCCACCCCTAAAGTCCATGTCTATGTCTGCATGGGAAAGGTAAAAAACGCAATTTCAATTCTTTGGAAGACCAGCGCATGTAAAGAAATTGACAATAAAGCCTACTTGACTTGGCTTGACTTGTCTGATAAGTGTTAAACGAGCTGCTCACCTGGTTGCAGGGACTTCTTCTCTGGTCTGGACGACGACTGCCTGCTGCTGCTCCTCCACGAGGCCGTGGGCCACCTGGCGTTCAGCTCCCGGCCCTCAGCGGGCGCCGCCTCCATCAGGCTGATGCTCCTCATGGCCGCTCAGCTGGGGCTCCGCCTCCAGCCCCTCCTGCTCAGCTTCAGAGGTCAGAGGTCACGCGCTGGGATCGGCCGGCTGCTCAGAGGCGGGGCCGGGAGGTCAGAGGTCAGGGGTCACCGTGTCTGTGTGCAGGCCTGGACAGCCTGCTGAGGAAAGACTGGAGGGGGCGGGGCTTCGATCAGGAAGTGGAAAAGCTGATCGGACTCGTCCAATCGGGACGAAGCGTTCCGACTCCATCCGAGGTCTGATTTCCATCCTACTTCTCTCAGTTTTTAAGAAATGTTTTAGAGATTTTGTACGTAAAACTTTTCCTGAATTATTCTTCATGACAACATTTTTTCCATTGTGATTGATTTTTAAAATATCTATGATGAATGATTGTTTTGTCTTATGATATGAATATGTTGTTTTATCCCAAATATTTTTTAAAGAAAATATCTTCCCAGCCTTCTCATATTGTCCTATAATGTGAAATTGATTTATATGTTATTCATATACAAATCTAATATATTTCATAATTGAAAAAATAGTATAATCCAATGAAAATAAGCTTTTATTGGTTCTTATTTGTGAAGATCTGCATAGTGGAAATGCAGGAATAGGCATTTCAGAGTAAAAGTGGACCATGTTGATCTGTTCTGTGGCTGCAGGTGAGCGGTGAGCGTGCACGTGCGGCCTGTGTGATCCAGGCCGCCTGGAGGTCGTTCCGGACCCGGCGCCGCATCAGGAGCCTCAACAGAGCCGTCGGCGCCCTGCAGAGGAGATACCGGTACTGTTCTGCTCCCTGCCCGCTGTATTCAGCACCCTTTAGCTGGACAATCAGTGGTGGTCAGAGAAAACATCGTCTCCCAGCTCTTTATTCTTGGTTCAATCCTTAACACTTTAAAGCCTGATCCAAGAAAAATAGGAAGAATATTGGATTTTTTTTGTCTGAAGTCTTTCTTTGGCCCCTCAACAACACATGAAGAAAAAAAAACAGAAATTATTTTGATCAAATTAGCGTGCAATAAGTAAAAAATATATGTTGGTGTAGTCTTCTACTGGCTCAGATCCAAAAGACTTCAGAAACCGTATCAAATATGACACAATTGGCATTATAGGGTTAAAACAAACTGCTTCCTTTGAATTGAATTCAATTCAATTCAAATGCAATAATCAAAATATAGTGATTGATTAGAAGACAAATGTTAAAATGGCAATGCTTTTTTGTCCAGAAACTGGGGTGATGCTAAAACAAGAATTATGGAGAAACTCACAAGGATCAAAATAAGATGTGTTGATAGATGGTTCATTCTAAGACAAAAAGAAAAGAAGATTTATATCAAAACATTTTATATATTGTCTGAATGTATAAGCATATTCGATTTAAATGATGGTTCTTTTACTTATTGTAGTTTTACTTACAAGTAAATTAATTTATTTCTCGACTCATTTGGATTGTCTTGTATTTTTTTCTTATTCTGGCTCCTTCACCTGACCTGATGGGTGTTCTTTAGCTTTCTTTAGCATGATTTCCTGCGTGTGTGTTGGTATCAGGGCTCGCCGGAGGCAGCAGGAGCAGCAGAAGGAGGCGCAGCAGTGGGAGGAGGAGCTCAAATATCAGGTCAGTGACTCCACAAAACATTCTGGTAATTTGAAGCGTTTACGTCCCAGAGCGAGGCTCCCTGGGACGAGCTTTTAATGCCTTTTTTTTAACCTTTCTATTTTGTACTGAAACTAAAGTTGTATTTGTATTTGGAATTATTTGTATTTTAGATGTTTTATCGATACTTTTATTATTTCAAGAAGCAGATCTATGATCTATGTTTGGTTCTCATCAGAACTTTTTGGATCAGCTGGAGGCTTTAACAGAGTTTTTGGGACAGAACAATAATAAAGAATCACAGCAGTTTCATACGGAAGGAACTCATTCATGGAGCAGATTATTTGGTCTCACTCTGAATGTGTTTTTAAAAAGTTTGTGAAATCCTTTCAGGTGTGTTTGAGGCGGCAGCGTGCCAGGAGGGAGTTCCACCAGAAACAGAGACGGCTCCTCCAGCTGCTTCCTCCCGGTAAAGTCTTTCCTCTCACAGGACCTGCTGTGGGATGTGTCACGCATTTAGTAAAGACGCCTATAAATGATTATTTTGTGCTTGTAATTGCATAAAGAATATTTAACACATTCTCAAACACCACAATAACAGATGAGTAGCTGGTTTGTTTGACTTATTTCCTTCTGATTTGAGTTTGTATCCATGTAAATCTGCCTTTTTTCTGTACTTATTTTGTATGAGAGAGCTGAAGTTAATTTCCTCTCCTCTGGGCCAAATGCTAAACATTATTTAACATCTGAGTGCAGTTTAAGACGGTGGAGACTCCTTAATTCAGGAACATTTTCGCAGCTGGTCCCTTTCTGTGGGCCCACAGCCTGAGCACGTTCAAGCTGTGCTGCTGGTAAATGATCCTCAGCAAACTGCTGAAAGCCTGTCTGGCTTTCTTGGCCCATCGATTAAAGGGAAGAACTGATTCTCCACCCCGATCGTTTGGGCTGGCTCCTGCAGCAGAATCCCCATTAAACCATCAGACCGTCAGTGTGTGTGTCTGAGAACCAGGTTCTGGTCTCCCGATGGGGCCCAGAGTCAGAACTAAACCAGGTTCTGGTCTCCTGATGGGGCCCAGAGTCAGAACTAAACCAGGAGAAGCTTCATTTCTGCGCCATGCTCCTAAAACCTGGATCAGACTTCCTGAAGATGTGAGACAGAACTCGACTCTGAATGTTTAAATCCAGGCTGAAAACCCCTGGAAATTGTGTTTGTTTTTTTTTAAACAAAGTTTTAATATTTTTTCAGAACCCTAATACAATGTGGTACGAATGTACATGTGTATTTTTACATTAAACATAAAAAAACAAAACACAAACACAGGGTGATTTCAAGAGTGTGAAAAAAAACAAAAAAAAAACATCATTGCATACTTAGTGGAACGACAGGTCTCCAACGTTTATTGAATATGGGTATTTGTAGTCTCGGAGAATATGTTATATGTTCCATTTGGTATATATCCCAGACCTTCTGAATCCATATATTGTAGCAAGGAGGCTCAGGTTGGAGCCATCTGATTGTTATGCATTTTAGAGCATTAATAATGTTGATAATATATTCAAATATGTTCTAAAGAATCTAGTCACAACTTTCCATTTGGAAATTGTGTATTTAAAAGTGTATTTTATCTGCACACTTCACTTTTCATCTGTCTAATTTTCATTACTTTTCTTTTCTTGTTTTTCTGCTTTTAAATTCTCCGTGAAGCACTTTGAATTGTGCTGTAAAACAACCTTTCCCTGCCCGTTTTTTCAGGGCAGGTGCAGCCGTACCTGCAGGCCTGCGAGCGGCGGGCGGCCGTTCTGATCCAGAGCTGCTGGAGGGGCTTCAGAGAGAGACGACGCTACAACCACACCCTCAAACTCTCCCTGAGGGAGTCACACCGACAGCAGCAGGCCGCCCGGACTCTGCAGAGAGCGGTACACACACACACACACACATGCACAGAAACACAAACACACACACACTCACACACTGGTGGTAATTGTTGGGTTTCTGTTATTAACTTCAGAGTAGGGTCTGACCTGCTCTGTTTGGAAAGCTGTGAGACAACTGTTGTTGTGATGTGGCGCTATATAAATAAAATTGAATTGAATTGAACTCACACTCACACACACACACATGCACAGACACATACACACACATGCATGTACACATACACTCACACTCACACACTGACAGACACTCACACACTCAGACACACTCACACACACACACATGCACAGACACACAGACACGCGCATGCACACTCACACACACACACACAGGCACACACACACACACGCACACACTTACACACACACACACATGCACACGCACACGAATGCATAGACACACGCCAACACACACATGCACAGACACACACACTCAGACACACACTCAGACACAGCAGAGCCCCACAACCTCCTTCCTCCTGGTTTCTTTCTTTCCTCCCTGGTTGCTCTCCCAGGTGCGTCGTTTCCTGGATAAGCGGCGATCGGCCCAGGCCCCGCCCCTCCCCCCTCTCTGGATTGGTCAGGAAGGTTTGACGGACGCCCGGAGGTTGGAGCTGAGGCAGCAGGTGGAGGAGTACATCAGCGTGCACCGGGTGAGAGAGGCAAGGTGTCCCGTGTCCTGGAGATGTTTCCTATTTTGGTTCTTCTTTAAGATACCTGGTTGTTAGTTCCTTTAGGGAGAGTCGTCTCTGTGGTTTTAGCACCAGTAGGAAATGTGACAGTTTCCTTAATCCCATCCAGGTTGAATCTCCCATTCTCCCCTGTTTATCATTGAAATTGTACGACTTTCCCTTTGTGCCATCCTCACTCATCTCCTGAGAAGATTCTCCTTTTGGTCCGTCCACATGGGGGCCCTTTCCTGTCTCCTGAGTATAAGCATAGCTTTTTTCCTTTTGGAGATTTTCCATGGGACTTCGTTGAGGTCTGAGGAGTAAATCAGAATCTCTTTGTATGTAATTGATAAGAAACAGTGGCCTTTTCCTTTCCTTTATCCATAATAAGTTATATAAGGGGACGTTTACTCTTTAACCCTTTAAAGCCTGATCCAAGAATAAAACAAAACAGAAATTTACTTTTTTTTGGTTTGAATTCCTTCTTTGGCCTATTAACAAAGTATGTAAAAAGAAAAAACAGAAATTCTTTTTTTAAGATTTTGTTGGCTCTAGTGGCCTTTAATGACAGTAGCTTGACAGGAAAGGGGGCAGAGATAGAGAGGGGGAGACCTGCGGGAAAGGGCCGTGGGCTGGAATCGAACCCAGGCCGCCCGCTTGCGAGCGGAGGCTCTGCATATGGGCCGCCCGCTCTAGCCATTAGGCTACAGCTGCGGCACAGAAATAGATTTTTGACATTATTAATTTATTCCTATGCGATAAGTCAAGATTATTTTTTGTGTAGTCTTCTGCCCCCTGTTATCAGGTGTATCTGATTGTGTACAATAGGATTTTGAGCAAAGTTTTTACCATTAAATTATGCAAAAGGTGTCAGACGCAAAACATTTCAGAAACCGTATGAATCAAATATGAGACATTACGCATTACAAGGTTAATCTGCGTTTTTTAACGCTGTTGCCTTTGAATGAAACACCTTTACTGGACAAGATCGATCTTCTCTAGTTATTAAGAAACTTTGCCTGACTCATTTAAAGACCTTTTCCGTAACACCTCTTGCTGTCCCCGCGTGTGTGCAGTCGTCCCGGGTGAGCCCTGAGGAGTGCGCCTCCCTCCACCAGGAGGCGCAGCTGCTGCTGCAGGAGGCGCTGCAGAGGGGAGCGCAGCAGAGGAGGGAGGAGCAGCGGCTGCAGGCCCTGCTGGCCCACACGCACACGCAGCTGGAGCTGCTGAGAGGTGCTGCTTTATTCCTATATCTGTTAACAACATCAGGAATCTCCCAGATATCCAAACAGAGCATCTCAGACTCTGAAGTTATTCACAGGAGAACAACAGTTCCCACCAAGAGCAGCACTAGGAGACACAGGGAGGGAAAAACTGCTGTTAGGAGGAAGAAACCTGGAGCAGAACCATGGATCAGGGTGGGGGGG
>CAJRST010015557.1:216819-227441 GCA_907169785.1 Menidia menidia | reverse complement strand
GGAGAGAGCCTGCCTGGCCTGCGCCTCCCCGTTCACCCAGAAGGTGATCAGACCTGCCACCACAACCACACAAGTTACATATAAAATAAAAAAAAGGGATTAGTATTGAAGGCTTCAACCCGTCCTTTTTCATTATCACAGTTTTTGCCAATAAAACACACAAAAAATGGTGCAAATTGTAACCGTTTTATTTGTTTGTTTCCAGATTCCAGTCAGCGAACCTGGAACCTTCAAGCCGTGGGCCCTGAACATCTGAAATCAGACCAGACTGAACCTTTACTAATCACCGCTATAGCTCTATTCTTAACCATGAAATGGGAATCAACTTGATGAGGGATTTAACAGCTGTAAGCTGAAAGGGATCTTTTTTTATTTCTTTCACCTGACTATGATTGTGTTCTTTGTATAAATGATTAAACCAATGCTGTTGTCCAGATGTAACAGTGTGATTGACTGAAAGTTTGCTGGAATGGGAGGAAAACATTAAAGCATAAATGTTTTGACAAATGATCTCAGTTGGATTATTTTTGCACTAGAACACAAAGATCGAATAAGAGGGAAAAAAGATGTCGGGTAACTGTAGAAATGAATGGTTATAAACAGGGATCTTTAAATCTTGCAGGTTTGAGATGTTTCCTGCTTCTAAGTGCCTGATTTAGATTAAATAGATCTCAAAAGATAAAGTTCTTCAAACCCTGACAAAAGTGTATTGATTTGTATCAGGGAAACATCTGAAACCTGAAGGGCCCTCCATGATCCTTACACCAAGATTGAAATGTTATCTGTAAATCAAGTGCAGCTGTTTGCACAGACATGCTGCATCACCACACTTTGGCCCATATTTGCCCACATTTGGCCTTCAATGAAGAGTTGTAGCTGTGGTTTTTGTGCATAAAGGTCATGTTGGGCCCACAGAAACCTTAATGTAACTCATGTCAAACTCTGCACTGTAAAAGCTGTGCACATCTGGCCCAAATAACTTAAGCTTTGACCCAAATTTACCCCAGCTCTGGGCCACCTTTGCTCAGAAAAGTTATGTTGCGAGGCAAAAATGTCATTAACAGCAAAGTAGAAACAGGAAAACGTCATTACTTTATAAATGCTTATTATAAATACGTGTAGATTTGGTCAATTTTGTTTGGTAGTTTGAAATGTTTTAACTGTATTTGTGGCTCCAACGGAAATTCCCCTCCGTGGAGCTGCGCATGCGCGGCGGGTGGAGCTTGCGGAAGTCCTGACGGAAAGGTCTTTTTGTTTGGGCCGTTTGGAGAGTCGACACTTGCTTCAATTCCCCTGGTCAACAACCGTTTTTTATCTGCATTAATTTCGGTGAGTATCTGGTTTTACTTTATCTACGTCTATTCCTTCGTGTCGACCTTCTCTCAAACTCGCCGGTTCGTGTCGTTAAAAGGCTTTAAGTAAGTTTTTCGGAGCCGGGGATGTTGCGTTCAGGGGCGCCCCCGGAGGGCGATTTTTGCCTCCTCCGGCTCGTTGAGCTAACGGAGCTAAAGCAACTGGCGTAAGCTTCGGTCCTGTCACGGCGTTGTCAACGAAATCACTGTGACATCTCGGTAACGGGTTGCGTTTTAAGACGGGTCGTCTCGTTTCGGTGGTGTTTTATGAGTTACCGGATGGTAATCCAGCTAGCGGGCCCGGCTAGCAGCGGCCCGGCGCATGGCGAGGCCCGGATTTAGCTAGTGCTAATCCAAAATTAGCAGGGGGAAATATTTAAAATACACCATCCACTGTCCCAGCAGGCAGTGCATCGACTACTCCAGGCCATTTAAAAGTCGTATCCGCCTCAGATGAAAACCTGTTGGCTGTGTTTTTATGGTAAACGTCAGCACCTGGTCGCTATCACGACCCAACACCCACCAGCTCCATTGTACCTCCCCGCTCTGCCTTTTGTCTCCGGTCCTCCGTTTCTGAGTGGGAGGACATTTAAACGCTCACCTGCAGTTTGCCAGGCGTGTGCAGTCACACCGATTACCAGAAAAAAAACACTTTGAGTTGAATAATCTGGATGTGGCACTTTAATCCGGAGAGTTACTGTAATTTTTTTGTGCAGAATCAGAGATCAGCCTGCAGAACAAACTGTACTTTAGGCTTTTAAAGAGCTGGAAATGTGGTGTTGCGTTCAAGTAAATCGGTCTGAAACTAAACCTAACTGCGTTGTGGCTTTTTCACTACTTTCTAATCTTTTTGTTGCAGTAATTTGTTAGTAATTTGGTCTCTCTCCTCAATTAAAGCATTTGTTGATAGATGTATTGTCAATTATGTAATCTGCAAATGCTTTGCGATTATAGTATTTCAAAAAGTAAAAGTTCATGATACATTTTAAAGAAATGCTTGATTTATTTAACCTTTTCTGGATTTTTTTTCTGCAGAAACTCATTAGTTTGTGGACTTCTTCAGCATCATATACTAACTTTTAACGACCTTTATTGTGTTCTGCTGTGTAGTTCAGTGCAAAGTGGTCTTGCATCGTTGGTCAGAGGAGCTGTGACAGTGTTGTTTATCTGAGATGCTGTAAACCTGGCACAGAGTTAATGTGGGGCTCATTTACCACAAAAACAAGCACATCCGTTAGTTTATTACTTCTACTGTTTTCATTGAGCCCGGACACACTGAAATAGTTTTGTTCAGAAAAGGCACATAATCCATCATTTATTATGTTATAGACTCCATTGTTTTTTTTGTTTTTTTTGAGCTATCAAAATATTATCTGTTTACTTTGTGCCCATTTTCTGTCATATAATTGCCTAATTTTCCTCTGTGTAACAAACTGTGTTTGAAACTCTCTGTACATCCAACTGGTCCCCCAAATGGGATTTTTCTGATATTTCTAAACATGTTTCTATACTTGTGGGGTAACAGAACCAGATGATAATCTTTGGGCTTTTTTTTACAATCTGAGACCTTAACTTCCCATGAGAACGACATTCAGAATTTGAGTGAATTTCTTTTAGGAAACGTGGCTGATAGGAGGGTTGTTTTGTGTTGCTGGTTTGCTAAACATTTAATCCCCACATCCGTCGGGCCGGCCTGGGGCTCCAACTGCACGTTTTCCTTTATTTGTGTTTAGACTGCGGACGCCGGCGGCTTTGATAAAGCGGTTTAACAACTTTCCATCGTGTGCTGACATGATTTCAGCTCCTTGTTGGTGTGAGGATTTGTTGCTGCTTTTGAGCAGAGATCCTGGTTGTACATTTAGGCATAAGCTGTTAAGCTCCTCCCTTCAACACACACTGTCACATCTGTAAACATTAACCAGATGCCTTTGCCTTCTTTCAGGGTGTCTTTTATGAATAATCAAAAGCAGCAAAAGCCAACGCTAACCGGCCAGCGTTTCAAAACGAGGAAAAGAGGTGAGCCTGGTGCTTTCTGCCTGCCTGTCCCTCAGCCCGGGGGCCTCAGTTTGTCTCAGCCCAACATGTGCACTGTCCACTCTCCGCAGATGAAAAGGAGAGATTTGACCCTACTCAGTTTCAAGAAAGTATCGTACAAGGCTTGAATCAAACTGGCACTGATTTGGAAGCGGTCGCGAAGTTCCTGGATGCCTCTGGCGCCAAGCTTGACTACCGCCGCTATGCAGAGACGCTGTTTGACATCCTGGTGGCCGGCGGGATGCTGGGTGAGTGCAGCTGACCGCAGCCCGTCAGATCTGGCCGTTAGCTCTCCCCCCGCCTAACCCCCCCCATGTCCGCCCCCCCCCCCCCCCCCCCCAGCCCCAGGAGGGACGCTGTCTGATGACATGACCCGCACCGAGTTCTGCCTCTTCACGGCACAAGAAGACCTGGAGACAATGCAAGCGTATGCTCAGGTGAGCGCCCGGCCCGTTTCCTGACCCCCCCTGAACCCCCCCCCGGACCCCGCTGTGTGCTGACAGCTGTCCCCTCCCTCCTGTGAAATAGGTTTTTAACAAGC
The DNA here is from genome assembly GCA_907169785.1 of Menidia menidia. Classification (NCBI taxonomy): domain Eukaryota; kingdom Metazoa; phylum Chordata; class Actinopteri; order Atheriniformes; family Atherinopsidae; genus Menidia; species Menidia menidia. The sequence goes on along the minus strand of CAJRST010015557.1, from coordinate 223,514 downwards.
TGATCAGGCGTTACAAGTACCTGGAGAAGGGTTTCGAAGAGGAGATCAAGAAGGTGAGCCAGTCTTTTAGAGGTCTGAGCAGCTCCAGCTGTTCAGACAGATGTGGAGCTGAGATCAGCTTTTTACCTGTCATCTTTGTTCAGAAAAGTCAGCTAATCCACTCTTTAGATCTTTATTTGGATCCTTATTCGGATCCTTATTCGGTGTTTTATCAAATGTAAGGAAATCTGCTAAGTCTGGGATGGAGGCAACAAAGGCAGCTCTTTATTCCAGCCCTGATCGAAGCTTTATGCTTCCACTTTTTGGCTTTTTCTTATTGGCTTCATGTCAGGGAACCCAAATGAGCTCTACCTTTTTTCAGAATAGCGATCTGTAGCCCCGCCCCCTTTTGGGAGGCGAGCGCCTGTAACTGTGCGTGTTTGTGCCGGCAGCTGCTGCTGTTTCTGAAGGGATTCACAGAGTCTGAGCGGAACAAACTGGCCATGCTCACCGGCATCCTGCTGGCCAACGGCAACATATCGGCCTCCATCCTGATCAGCCTCTACAACGAGAACCTCGTCAAAGAGGGTGAGCCCCCCCCCCTGGCGGAGGGCTTTTAAAGGCCCGGGCGTGTTGCTTTGGGAGCTGACGCCTGTCGTCTGTGTTCAGGAGTCTCTGCAGCCTTCGCTGTCAAGCTGTTCAAATCATGGATCAACGAGAAGGACATCAACTCTGTGGCCGGCAGCCTCCGCAAAGTGGGCATGGACAACCGGCTGATGGTGGGTGTCCAGCCGGCCGGGGGGGGGGTGGGGGGCTCGGGGGGGCCGCTTCTGACCAATTTGAAATGAAAGACACAATTCAGTTACATTTTGGGGTCTTTGTTTTTATCCTTGTGGTATCGAAAATGCTCGGGGGGGCCGCTCTGACCCATCTCTGCCCCACAGGAGCTCTTTCCTGCCAACAAACGGAGCTGCGAGCACTTTTCTAAGTACTTCACCGACGCCGGGCTGAAGGAGCTGTCGGACTTTGCCCGAAACCAGCAGTCGATCGGCGCCCGCAAGGAGCTGCAGAAGGAGCTCCAGGAGATGATGGCCCGGGGAGACCCCCAGAAGGAGGTGGGCTCCGGGGCCTGCAAGCTCCCCTTTTCAGAATCAGAATAAGGTTTATTGCCAAGTAGGTTTTTAGACTTACAAGGAATTTACCTTGGTGTTTAGTACACAACACTTCTATGAGAAGCAAGAAATAAAATGTAGAAATTAAAAATATAGGACAAAAATTATAAAACTGAAAAATACAGTCTTTAAAAAATATAGATCCGAATGTAAAAATGAACAAACTTGAAAAATATAGATCTGAATGTACAAATGGGGGTGGAGCGGAGCGCTAACCTGCTTCTGTGGGTCTCAGATCATCGGCTTCACCAAGGAGGAGATGAAGAAGGCCAACCTCTCCGAGCAGGCCATGATCAGCATCATCTGGACCAGCGTGATGAGCTGCGTGGAGTGGAACAAGAAGGAGGAGCTGGTGACCGAACAAGCCATCAAACACTTGAAGGTATGCCAGCAGAAAGCAGCTTCTCTGGAACTCAAACCGTCCACAGGCCGGTGGACTGTTTTTATTTTCACCACCAGAACCACCACGTTGTGGCTTTTAGAAGCCGAAGTGCCGCTAATCTGATGCTCCCAACTTTGATTTATGCCTCAAACAGTGAAGTAAAAACAGATTCATCCACATTTTCCTGTTTGAGGCGTTAACTCGCACAAAGCATTCTCAACATGTTTTACTGATAGAAGTCTGATTTAAAGTCACAGAATTGCCTTTTTACCATCCAGAGTAGTCTGATTCCCAGCTTTTTTTATCCACCAAGCGCATTCAAACAGCAGGTTGAACACAAAGCTGAACTCAGAAAAACATGTTTAGTGTTTAGAAATGATCAGAAAGAGGGCAAAAACATTTTTAATTCTGCATGATACAAATCATTACAAAATAATGTTGTCTTTAAAAAAAAAAAAACATTTGAGGCAGGAAACCCAGAAATGCCTACGTTATAAGCTACTTTCAAGTGCAGCATTTTACTCCCAAAATGCAGGAACTCAGTTGGGCCCTTTTTAAAAGTTGGTTGTTCTTTTAGTTTCCCCGCTTTGAGAAGCTTAAAAAGCAGAATCTCTCTAAAGAGATGACTGGCATCCCTCTGTGGACCAAAAGGCTTTTTCTGCCCTAAATGAGCTTTAGAGCCTTAAAGGAGTTGAAACCTGAGATCAGTGTCATCCTCTAAATGATCCTAACGAGGCAGTGAAGGCATCAGAGAGCTCAACATGAACTTTAAACTCACTGGGTTTTAAGCTTTAATCCGGTTTAAGCCCCTCGGTTACTTTGACTCTGCTGCTGTGAAGCTTCTGCTCCAGCCCAGCGGTGCATTTAAAGTCGGCCCTGGAGCAGCTGGCGTTTCCCCCCAGCCCTCAGGACCCTGAACGCCCCTCTCTCCCTCAGCAATACAGCCCTCTGCTGAAGGCCTTCACCTCCCAGGGCCTGTCGGAGCTCAGCCTGCTGCTGAAGATCCAGGAGTACTGCTACGACAACATCCACTTCATGAAGGCCTTCCAGAAGATCGTGGTGCTCCTCTACAAAGGTGGGTGCCCCCCCTCCCAGGCCCTCTGGTTGGGTAGATCTTCTGCTCTCTAATAGGGACGTCCCGATCCAGCTTTTTTCACTTCAGATCCGATCCCGGCCTATCGGAGCATGTGTTAACGTTTAAAGTTATTTATCTACTTACTTAGCTGTCAGACTCATGTTGAACAGGGATTTATTCTGATAACTAGCCAGTTCAATTAGGTGAGTTTGAATAGTACACAATGGCTGGTAAAGAGACACTGACCTGTTTATTCAGGGAGAAACAAAATACGATAAAATAATCCTGAACAACTGACATTTTTACTGATAGTTTCAGATCAACATGGCTGTCTTAATGGTTAGGACACAGACCTGTGGGTCAGGAGATGCTAATGCTAACGCTAATGTGCTGGAAAATGACCGGAAACTAGGAAACAACACAGCAAAGTGGAATGGATTAGTTTAACCGGTGGAAAACGGATTTTAAAAACTGGATCTGCATTTTCTCCTGCCGGCCGATATGCATTTTTTTGCAAATATCGGTGTCCGATCCAGATATTGATGCTCTCTGTGTGAGGCTGCTCTCTAACGCTGCTCTCTGTGTGGCTTCCAGCCGAAGTGCTGAGCGAAGAGGCCATCGTGAAGTGGTACACCGAGGCCCACCTCGCCAAGGGGAAGAGCGTCTTCCTGGAGCAAATGAAAAAGTTTATGGAGTGGCTGAAGAACGCCGAGGAAGGTAAAGGAACCCCCTCAGGTCTGAGACGGTCTGTTTCTGACCTCAGGCCTCGGAGTAGCTGAGAGCATTTGATGCTGAGCTGGAGCTCAGGCTGCTTTCTGCCTGTAAACGGGTCTGAGCCTCAGGATGAATGGTTTTAAGTTCCCTGAGATCCTGTTTTAAAAGCAGAAGTGGGCTCTAGTTAGGGTGTTAGAGGCCTGGTCCTAATGTTCAGCCTCCTCACTCCTGAAAGGGAGAATTTTCCTCATTTGGGCTGCTAACTGGTTTAAAATGGATCTGGAGGCAGATTTATTTATTTATTTTTTGTGTGTTTTTAGGCCCAACTTATGTTTTCATGCAGTTTACTCTGAATTGGTGTTTTTGTTTTTTTGTGGGAAAAAGCAGAAAAGTGTGTAATCTGGGATTTTTTAATATATATATGTATAGACGTGTATATTTGTAAATGCTGTTGTATTTCCCTGTGGGATTCTGACAGTATTCCTGACTGTGTGTCCCCTTTAGAGTCGGAGTCAGAGGAGGAGGAGGCGGACTGAGGCCTCCGTCTGCAGACGAGTTTTTTTCTTTCTTTCTTTGTTTTTTTACAAGTAGCAGCAGGAGCGGTAGAATGTGTTTCCTCTTCTCTCTCTTCTACCTCCTGTTACTTCTCGCCCCCCCCACACTGGCAGACAACCCAAAGGGCTCGGTCCTTAAATCACTCTAAGCGAAGGCAAACCCCCCCTTTTCTTTGACTCTTCTGTTGTGAAACTCCTGTAACCGGGAGACAAACATTCCCCGTCCCGTCTGGGGGCGTGGCCCCCGTGTCATGTGACCACCAGGCCCACAGCGCATTGGTTTTGCCAAAGTTTCCTTCTCCTGCTCATCACCCTTTTATATTTAAATCCTTCTGCCCAGCTCCCGTCCCCTCGTTAACCTTTGACCTTTTTCTTTTTGGGCGACTTGAGGAGGCCGCCCCGGTCTGCCCCCCCCCCTAAAGACGCCTCGCCAGCTACCTGATGAATATTATTGGTTTCTACTTTCTTTAATCTGATATAAACCAATTGACTTTTTTATGAAATAAAGATTATTGAAATGACTTCTGCTGTTTTCTTTGTTTACTTCAAGAGACACTCTTTTAAAAATTGGATATAAAGAAGAAACATGAAACTTTTCTTTAGAACTTTAGAATAATTGGTAAACTCCTCTTTAAGTTTTTCCATGAGGGTCATTTTTAAAGATGTCTTTACTATTTTTCATTCACATTCTGGTTTTGAATAGATTTGAGTCATAAAATGGTTTTAAAAGCTCATCTGTCATATTTTTTACACAGGAGCTCGTCAGAGTGGTCAGAAAGCAGGGAAATGGCCCCGTTTCATCAGGAAATCAGAAGCCAGCTTCAGCCTTTTTCCCACCAGAACTGACTGGACTCCACAGTTGTGGGTTTTTCCTGCTGGCAGCAGCTCCAGGTCTCACTCAGATTTCTGACCCATTTACACCCATTTCCACTTTTCAGGCTTTTCTCAGGCTCATCTCAGACACAGAAGGCGATTTGATTGGCTCGTTTTGGTTTTAATTGTACAAAAATACATCATCTCTTCATGCAGCTTCTCAGTGTTTGCTATGTGCAAAGGACACGTTTGTTAGCTTTTCAAGTACTTTTCACAGTGGTGATCTGGGTTTGGAGCAGAGGTAGGCCTCCTATTGGATACAGGACTGAGGTAGTGTGCAACATCCCAGTGACGCTCTGAAGCTGGTTTAATCCCCCCGCAAAGCGAGTGTGCAACAGTGCAAAAGGTAAACATTTCTTTTGTGTGGAAACCAGAGAACCAGCAGGAGGATCAGATCTCAACATCAGAGACAGTTTACGTCTGTTTTTCTGGTATAAAAATAAAAGATTCAACTGTCAGGAGCAGATTTATGCCCACAAAATCTGATATAATCCCAAACTCTCATCTTGCTAACGGGAAAAACAAGTTGTTCTTAAGCCTGAATATCAAGTTTTTGCTGTTTTTTTCTTTAAACAAAAACCCTTTTATTACAGTTACATTAGACCTAAAACCATAATGTATATTTGTCTTAACTGGGGGATCACTCGGCAAAAAAAAATAAAATCCTTCAATTTTAATCCAAAAGTCATTCAACTCATATTTTAAATTTGTTAAAAACTACCTTTTTGTTGAGAACAAATCCTATTTTACTATGTTCAGAAAGCAGAAATTAGGGTCACAAAAGGTCCCCCTGCTGGTCATCAGGCAGAATGCAGCTAAAAACAGCTTTTTATCAAGTAGTTTCACATTTTTGGGCTGAGGGGAAAGTTTAACAGTGCCTAAAATGCTCTTTTTTAGCTTATAAATTCTACAGTGTGACATGTTTTTCTGTTGATGCACCAAGAGGTTTAATGAGGAAGAATAACAGGATAACACCTATTTGTTTTTTCTTTCAGTATTCTGAGTTTCTGAGGAGCCCAGAAGCAGGAGTCCAGGTCCAGCCCCAGAGTGTGTGAGCGGTGGGCTTTCTGTGGGTAAACACAGCTTAAACACAGCAGCAGCTGCTCGCCCGGCTCCGCGTGGCTGAGGGTGACAGGGCTTTTTTTTAGTAGCCAGACGTGGGCTGGGGGGGGGGGGTATCTACTGGGACCAAAGATAGCCCCAGTCAGGTGCAGTTTCCACCTCAGCTCCGGTTACAGCTCAGCCAAAACACAGGAACCCAAAACACAGGAACCCAAAACACAGGAACCCAAACACAGAACCAGCAGGAACCAGAGGCTCCAGCTCGCTTTTCTACTCCAGCCATCAAAAATAAAGAGCTCTATTTATTTACAAAGTCCCAGCTGGGGGGGGGCCTCACACAGCAGCCGGCGGCTTCCCTCCGTCTCTGAGCTGTGGGGACAGAAACAGGTCTGAGCAGGAGTCCAGTTCTGTAAGGTGGTCTGGACCGGGGGGGATATGAGCCCAGGTCTGGACCAGAACCCCCCAGAATCCGCTCAGGCCTGCAGGTTCAAGGTGAAGGCTAAATTTAACCCGGGTCCTTGTCCCCCACCCACTTACACACACTCACACACACACACACACACACACACACACTCTCTCTCACACTCTCACACACTGACTCACATACACACACGATAACTCACACGCTCACACACACTCTCTCTCTCTCTCTCTCACACTCTCACACACGCTCACATACACACACACACAATGACTCACACACACGCTCACACACACACCCACAAACACACACACACTCTCTCTCTCTCACACACTCTCACACACACTCACATACACACACACAATGACTCACACACACACTCACTCTCTCTCTCACACTCTCACATACACACACACAATGACTCGCACACACACACACACTTACTCACACACACACCCCCCCC
>CAJRST010015557.1:203848-216719 GCA_907169785.1 Menidia menidia | reverse complement strand
CCCCCCCCCCCCCCGCCCGCCAAACGCCCAGCACCCACCGTCACTGTAGTCCTGCAGGCCGAAGGGGACGCCGTATCGGCGGGGGTAGGTGCCCCCCTTCCCCGACTTCTCCAACATGGGGATGTCGTACTCTGCAGAGAAAACCAGCGCTGCAACTCAAAAAGCTTTATTCAGCCCCCGGGGAGAACAAACTAAAGCTAAAGTAGTTAGCTATGCTAGCAGATAGCATAACACATAGCATGGAATATGGCATAACATGTAGTATATAGCATGGCATATAGCATAGCATATAATATATAGCATGGTATATAGCATAGCATTTAGTATATAGCATGGTATATAGCATAGCATATAGTATATAGCTTGGCATATAGCATAGCATATAGAAGCATCTTCAGCATTTCTGCCTGCAGATGTGTAGCAGCTGCTTCACATGTGCAGGCTTAGTCTATGTTCAGTTTTCCAACAGGTGCCATTAGCTCAGGTTTTGGGGCAGAACAGGAAACACATCCCAGCTAAGGCTGAAGGCTAACCTGGAAAGTCCTGGTGGTTGTCGGGGTAACTCTGCGCTCGGGGCATCCTGGACTTCGGGTAGTCACTGAAAAATGAAGAAGCAGAAAAACAAAAGTGATTTGAGGTTTTCCTTTGGGTCTTTTCCTCTGAGGCTGCCAGCTGACCTGTCCAGTGGGCTGTCCAGAGAGGGACAGCTGCCAGACGCCGAGTTTTCTGGGCTGCTCATGGACAGCGGGTCCAGCATCTGGAGGAGAGAGGACAGCTCCAGTCATACTTTCATCAAAGCAGCACCTGTCAAAATGACTTTTTTTGGTTTGTTTCTCTGTTCAGCTGCTGCTTCTTTGCGTCCTGCCGAGCAGATGAGCTTTAATTAGCTGATCGGCTAGCAGGGAACTTTAGCATTAGCTTAGCTTGTCAACTTCCCAGGCCTGACAGTTAGCTGTGCTGCCACCCACTTGGTGTTTTTATGTTTCTGTGTTGTGGTTCCTCCATTTGACCCCCCAGCTGAGGAAAAGCATGTTTTCTTTAGCTGAAATTACGAGTTATCCTTTGAATTCCCAAAAAACAAATACAAATCCTAACAGTGTAACGCTGAATTATTTGAGTCTATTACAGATTATCAGTAGCACAATTTGGACAAAGACAACGAAACACAAAACTGGATTAAATGCTCGACATCACATACAGTAAAATTCTGTGGGAAGACCTCTAATAAATAGCAAGAACACTGCAGGTTAAAAGGAGTAAAGACACATTTTTCATTAAATAATGCTCAGGTCTTGTCAACTGAGGAAGTGGGCCAGAACAACACTGTATAATCAGATAATTACTTATGAAATAACATGCACGCATCCAGAAAATGAGTCCAGGTCATGAACATCTCCTTTCGTTTAAAGGGAAATGAACACATATTTTTCCTGAAGTGTTGTTTTTATGCTGCAGCTGTGATTTAAAGGGCAGATTTGCCTAATTAGCGTCCCGTGTCTGCTCTCAGGTAGCTGTGGCTCTAACATATCTGAGCTCTGACGCCCGGGTGGTGGGACCCGGCTCAGATGGCTCCATATGAGAGGCCTGGGTACTGGTACCTGGTCCATGCTCTCGGGGATGAACTCGCCCTCGCTGTTGATGCTGGTGAAGGAGCCGTTCCTCGCCACCTGCTGGAGGGCGTCGGGAATGTATCCAGGAGGTGGGGAGCTGCGGTCGGTAGAGTGGGACCCTGCTCAGAGGGGGGGGGGCATGAGTCAGTCACCCCCAGGCTGCCTTTGAGCCCTTCACTGGACCCCCAGCAGCAGAAAGCGCTCACCTATCAAAGCCAGCATGCTCTTCTTGTCGGCCACCCTGAAGCCTGTGTTGTCCAGCCCTTCGTGGGACGCCAGGAGCTCCATGTTGGAGGAGGAGTTCTGGGGAAACAGAAGCAAACTTCCAGCTCAAAGTGGGCTAAACGCCCCCAGAAGCTGCTCCCTGCTCTGCAGAGCTAAACTCCACAGAGCAGATGTGCCTGTGGGCCTGGAGGTCTCTGTTCTGAGCTCAGCTCCCTGACGCTCGGGCTTCTTCCTGGGCTGGGGTGGGGGGCTGACCTGAGAGGAGCTCTGGAGCACCAGCAGGATCTTCAGGCTCTTCATGTGGACACTTCGATCCAGCAGCTCCACGGCTTTGTCCAGGTCGTCCTGGGTGGTCAGAGGGATCACCAGCTGCAACAGAAAGCCCAGCTCAGGAAGAGCGCCCCCTTCTGGCCGCCGCCACTACTGCAGCCACTCAGCCCCCTACCTCGTTGTTTGTGTAGTGCAGGTCCATGGGCTGGCCAAAAGCCACCTTGGATTTGGCCCTCAGGTCCTCCAGCTTGACGGGTCGAGGAAACTGCAGGATCCTGCAGAGGAGGAGGAGGAGGAAGAGGAGGAGGAAGAGGAGGAGGAGGAGGAGGAGGAGGAGGAGGAAGAGGAGGGTGAGACAGGCGGGGGGGCTGCAGCGAGGCAGCAGGACAGAGCTGCTGTCCTCAGCGTTTCTCCTCTGTATAGCTTATTGTCATAGTGATGACAAATGTAATATTGTGTCTACTCTGTAAGTCGCTTTGGATAAAAGCGTCTGCCAAATGCATAAACATAAACATAGCCTCACCTCTTCTCCCCTTTGAACTCGAACTTCACCCTCACATCGTTCTGTTGGGAAAAAGGCCCCGGTCAGCTCTGTGCTCGTGTCCTAAGCGGCTGCTGGTGGACGGTCAGGGCACCGCGGGCTTACCTGGTTCTTGGGTGAGGAGGCTTTGGGTTTGCTCAGGTCCGACAGGAAGGTGGCCGGGCGGCTGGAGCGATGCAGCTCGGCCAGGTCCTGCATGATTGAGTTCAGGGCCTCCTGCTCATCTTTGGAGAGACACAGGATTTCAGGGTTAACTTCGCTTTCCCAAAAATAAAGGTGCACAAACAAGAGGAGCTCTGGAACTCCAGAGAGTCCAGGTTAGTCTGGGCATTCAGTGCAGCTGTAAAAGTTTTGGAGGCTCCGTGTGAGTGGGATTCTACCAGCAGCACACGCATACATACCCATCATCATGGCACGGCGATTGACCCAGGAGGCCAGGAAAGAGGATTCTCCCATCAAAGGGACTCCTGTCTCCTGCAGAACCAAAAGATGACACAAATCATCACGAACACTCAGTGGAGACACGGGTTAAAAAGCACCAGTCTGCTAAACGTAGAGCAACACAGATGAATCAGCTCAACGTTGTCAAGGCCGTATATAAACACACCGAGTAGATATTCAGAAAAACCGTTGCCTTTTTCTCCCTTCAACATTGAATGTACCATGAGGGTCTTTGCCATTAGACAAAATACATTAAATAAACACAGCAGATGGTGGAAATATTATGGGTTAATAACCAAAACAGACAGCTGATTATTTCCCTGTTGGGTTTAGTAGTCTGAGCTCAGCCTGCTGTGTGGACTTACTGAACCTTAATAAGACGCTTCAGTGGAAAAATAACCAGAGCAAGTCTCAGACGTCCGCTGGTCCATCGGAGAAGCAGCTCGGCTGGTTTCCCGAGTGTTTTGTTACAGCTCGTTACAGATGCCCTGTTGTGGTTCCTCCATTTGCCCCCGCAGCCGAGAATAAGCACCTTTTCTTTAGCTGACTTGACATTACCAGTTATCCTTTGAATATTTACTGAGGTGGTGTTTTTATGCTGCAGCTGTGATTTAAAGGGCAGGTTTTCAGCATAATTTGACCCTCAGTGTAGAATAAAAACGGTCTTAGTTATCTACGAGTTAAATATCCTGTCACACAGGTTGTCTGGAGATTATTACCCGTTAGTTATTAAACAGACTGGACACAGTAAGTGTGGAAATGTCAGTCAGCATGGCTTCAGGTGCTGAGGAGCGAGCTGGATGTTGATGGAGTCAATGGTCGCTGCTCAAGACGTCAAATCCGACCACTCCATCACGTTGATAAGAGACAAACTAAATAATATAGCCCGACTTTCTCACTGATAACGATCTCTTCGGAGTTGACCAACGAGATGCAGTCAGAGTTAACAACACAATGGCCCCCTTTAGTGGAGAACTAGCTAGCCTTAAATCAACTTGCTAGTCAAAGCCGAAAGCTAACAACTGTTGCTAGCCAGTTTTACGTTTATGGCACAGAATGTTTCAAAGTTTATTTCATATCTTGATTTGTGAGCCAGAAATGCATCTAACTACAAACTGAGAGCAGATATGGGAAGCTAAGTGGGTAGTGGCAGCCGAGAGCTGGTGGCACATCTAACTGTCAGGCCTGGGAAGTTGACAAGCTAAGCTAATGCTAAAGTTCCCTGCTAGCCGCTCAGCTAATTAAAGCTCTTCTCCTCAGCAGGACCCAAAGAGGCAGCAACAGAGGGGGCAAATGGCGATGTGAAGCCGTCTGTATCGCCCGTTTAGCTCTACCTGTCGGTGGGCTGGATCTGTTCTTACTTCCTCATCCACAGGGCCGGTGACAGGAACCCCGGGCCCCGCGGAGAGCCGCTGGAGGAAGCAGAAGTTTGGCCGTCCGCTCCCAACTTCACTCGAGTCCTGCTGGGCCACGGAGACGAGGCCCGGTGGCCGTGGGTTTAGCCCTCACGATATTTCCAGAGAAAAGCTCCGGCTGTCCGGGGCCGGCTCTCCGTGTCCGTGGGGCGGCGGGGGAGCCACTTATTCCACGGCTTTCATTTTGTGACACTTTACACGGCGGTTAACGGTAGCTTCACGCGCAGAGCAGCTTCAGTTCCATCAAGCTAACACGTAAACAACGACGACATCACCGGAAGTGCTTTCAATTCGCTGAGAAAATAAAAGCCTCACATGCCACAGTCAGACTGCTCATATTTTTAGTCAACAAGAATTCACCGGAAGCATTTGTTTTGGCTCACATCCACCTTTGGCACCGTCACATGTCAGAAGCATCCTCACAATACTGACAACTCAAACATGCTGCTCAATGAAGTTTAAGGTTTTACTATCTGGTAACTACTTTTTTAATAAGTATTCCAATATTATCATGTTATTATTAAAACATATCTGGCGTACGTTATTATAGGCGACACATACATTTTAATCTGTATTTCCACGTATGCGATAATGAATGGTTTTCCGGTCGGTCAACGTAATTTCTCACTAAAAATATGTTTTATTTAATTTCTTAAGTTATTATTATAGTTGTGCATGCATGAATACAAACAAAAAAACAAACTTCCCAACTCTTATTTTGAAAGGAGCTCGCCTAGCTTCCTGTTAGTGTGGAATCTTCACAACATCCAGCCCGGGCAGCGACGGAAAGCTAAAGCTCCATCTTTTGTCGGGAAATTTTCCTCCTCGCACAGAAAGCAGAGCCATGTCGGACACGGTGAGACCGGAGCCCGTCGCGGGGGGGCCGGGGGCCGCCTCGGAGCCGGAAAAAGGCCGCTTTGTTGGGCTGATTATCCGCCTCGGAGCCGCTTATCTAACGTGCTAGCTGTTAGCCGACGTAGCTCCAGGCCTCAAACTCACTTTATTTACCTGCTTGCAGCCAGCTTCGCTTTTCTGTTTATTTCCACCTCCGCAGCGAGACAGCGGGAGTTAGCAAAAGGATTGTTTTCAAAGCTAACACAGAAAGGAGTTAAGCGGGGTCGAAATGCATCCATTTAAACTCTCAGGCCTTCGCTGTTGTTTCTGTTCGTGGCTTGTTTCAGTCAACAACATGATCAGTTCGTGCTTGTTTAAGTTTCCATCTTTATTTCTAGGAGACAAAACCATCCAGTCAAGATGGGGGTGATAAGAAGGACGGCGAGTACATCAAATTAAAAGTGATTGGTCAGGTAGGTTTGAACCCTGTAGGTGAATTATTAGCTTGATTATAGCAAAAATGAGCATTTTTCTTCGTTTTTTCTCACTGTTAAATTACCCTGTAAATCTTGTGTTTATAAGTCATTAAACATGTGAAGACTTTGATTTATTCCTGTTAGAGAATCTGCACTAAATTGAAGTTATTCAAACACATGGTGAAAGCTTTTTTATCCAGAAAGTGTTCAGACTGCCTGTTCAAACAGAGAAAATGTTATGAAGGAGCATAAATGGCTTCAGTTTCATTTTGTAATATCGTTTCTACTTTCCATCATGTCTTTGTGTGATGATGCCTCAGATATTTAGTGTTTTTAAAATAATTAAGCGCAGTCATTCCCCAAAATGTTAATGATTTTGTAGTTAAAGTAAGTGGATGTGATTTAACTTTCTTTTTTAAGACAATATTTCTTTTGTTGTTATGCAGCCGGATGTTTTCCTGAAAAGCCCGTTTCTGTGACACTGCTTTTCAACCACTAAGAATGAGTTGTTTTGATCAGTTCCTCTCTCTGGCCACAGGACAGCAGTGAAATCCACTTTAAAGTGAAAATGACGACGCATCTAAAGAAGCTGAAAGAGTCCTACAGCCAGAGACAGGTAGGAGGAAATGGTCCCCAGCTGCTTCCTGCTGCTCAGCGATAGCAGTCAGATTCAGACGCCACGTTTTCAGACCCTCACCGCCCCCCTTTCTGCCGCCGTCCTGCAGAAGTTTCGGCTTCCACGCAGCAGATTTACCCTCATTCAGTCTAAAGCAGCTGCGTGGAAGCAGGAAACATGGAGGACAGGCTGGGCAGCAGAGCCCAGAGGAAACCCAACACGTGCGTTTGTTTGTGTTTGCAGGGCGTCCCGGCCAGCACGCTACGGTTTCTGTTTGAAGGCCAGAGAATCGCAGACAACCAGACCCCCAAAGAGGTAAACCTGCCCCAGACCCTTCAGTTTCAGCCACGCCTGCATGATGAAGCGTCACTTCCTGTTTCCCACTCAGCTACCAAGAGAAAAAGTTTCCAGAAAACCTCAAATATTAGCTGATCCAGTTATTGAGTTTGTGTTCCTGTCTATTAAAGTGATGATATTAATGGTTCTGAGGCTGGTGAACGTCTCCTTGTAGATTTTTAAACTTAAAGTCGATGCTCAGACTGAAACATGCTGCTCATCTACTGCTTAAGTCCGTAAACTTTGTGGTTTCCTGCTCTCTAACCCGCTCTGTGTCTCTGGCAGCTGGGAATGGAGGACGAGGACGTCATCGAGGTGTATCAAGAACAGACCGGAGGACTTTGGAACCATTAAGCTCCCCTCATTATCAGTCTTTTTCTTATCTTTTTTTAAATTTGATTTTGTATCTATGTATTTTTGTTCTGTTTCAAACCATCTGGATCAAAATGGACTCGCGCAGGGCTTCCACATGTCGGCGGGGGGGCAGAGGCTGAGCAGAGACCAGGAGCTCATGCTGCCCACCCCCGAAACGGCATTCAACGCCAGTCTTAGACCCAAACTCACCAGGAAAAGCATCTCTTTGGGGTTTTTTGTCCACTTACAGACAGAACTCAATGTTTCGCCCACAGTCGATGAGCTTTGTTTCCGCGTTGCTGTGTTTTGGATCCATACAAATCCACCCGACATCTAGAGTTAAATGTTTGCATGTTGTTCTCTTAGATCTTTAACAGTTGTGCTCAGACCCATCAGAGCCACTTCACTGCCATCAGCGGCTGGTCCTGAGCAGCAGGGTCTACCTCTGCTGGACGGGCTGCGGGTCCCTGGAAACAGGAGCCTGGAAACAGAAACCGGCTCTGGAGGCCCGGGTTTTGTTTCAGTTTGGACTCTTTCTCCTGGAGAAACCAAGCAAACGAGTCCATCCAGTTGCTGTCCTTCAGGTTAAAGTGGGTTTCAAAGTTTCACACGCATTGTGTGCTCGATGGCTGATTTTACACACTGTCCGGTAAAAAGAGTGTGAGCCCATTTCTGTGGGGCTGGGGAGTTAGAAGGCTAAGCCCCGGCCGCCACATCTGGCCCTTCTGCCCTTTTTAAAGCGATCTTTGTGCTTAACTGCTGTGTGTTGTGTTCAGTATTGGTGTGTTTGAACGGTATGCTATGTGTAATATCTCCAGTGTCGTCCTTAATTTATGCTCGAGGGGTTCCTTCTGTGCTCATGTGTCAAAATATAGAGGAAAACTTTTCCCGCTGACAGTCAAAAAAGTATTTTAAACCCAGACGTTCACATCCGTTTGTGCAAAGAAAAGAGAATCTTCACAGCCGCTGTTCTGTGGTGTCAGCGCTTCTTTTAGAGTTTGGAGTTGGGTTTGTGATCTGCTGTGGGTGGAGGATGTTTGTGGGATGGGTGAGGAGGTTTCAGCTCCCTCTGGAGCCCCCTGGCGGCAGCATGCAGGCTGAAGTTCCTCACCTGTCCTTTAACTGGCTCCCTGGACTGTTTCTCCCGGTCCGGAGGCAGGAAGAGGCTGGATGGGACTGTCCACCACCAGCAGAATGTTGATACAGATGGTTTGAAATTCTGGAAATGAGCTTTTGCTTTTTTGAATAAAATATTTAAGAAAAAAAAGGCCGCCTATCAGTTTTTATTGTGCACTTTTGTTCCCTCTAATTTGAGAATAAGAGCCCCTAACTCAAGGGATGGGCCAGTGTTGTGTCCAACTCATAAGCAGGTAGTTTGTTCATTTTAGGATGTCTCTGTTTGGCTTTTTTTTCCATTTTAAAGTTCCAGAAAAGTCAGGCACTGTTCAGTTTCTGATTTTACTCATAAAAATAACCCACAATGCACATATGTGACCAAAACGACTCCTTTTACTTCTGACACATTTACAACATTTCTTTCTCTAAACTAGTTCCTGGAATAACAAGCTTCTTCCATCTCGCCCCTTTCTGCTGCATGGCAGTTTGTTCTTTAATCATCATTAAAATGGGTTCATTCACATGATATATAGCTAAATAAAAGCTGACGAGCTGAATTTAAGAGTTGAGCATCCATCCCGTTTTATTCATGATTAAGTCATGAGGAGCCCAGAGGACAGATCACTGTGCAAATCGGGCTTTAATCAGACACGAAATTACATGAAAATGTCTCCAACTTCATTTTGAACCATCTGTTTTGGAGACGATTTTCTCTTTATTGTAAACCTTAACTCATAAAAATGGGGAGAAAAAAAGAAAGACTAGCTCTTACACAAGCATCCCTCTGAGGAAGAAAAACCTGTTCAGAGCTGCACACCCACAGACTTCCACTCCTCTCTTGCTACATCTTTAAATGTTTCTACCATCTTTAATCAATTTAAAAGAGTTTCCAACAAGGTTAAAGAGTGCAGGAAAGCCCTTTTCCTGCATGGGTTCTTGGTTTTTAGTCCACTTAGTGGCTCATAATCACCTTTCTCTTCCATCTGAAGCCTGAAGGAAGATCAAATGAATGCATTAGTTTAATGAGTCCACCACACACACTTCAAACAGGAAACCACGGCAGCCCACATCAGTCCAGGAGACCACCGGGGCCGAGGCCACAGAGGCACATCTACCCAATCCATCCAGAAAAAACAGAGAAACAGCTTTCCTCCCAGTTTCCACAGAAATATCCTGCTCCGTTTCAGGGTTTCAGACATCAGTCAGGATCTTCTGGATCAGAGCTCGAAGGCTCAAACTCTTCGATGAATCCTTAGAATAAAAAACATTAGATATGTAACAGGCCAAGCTCTTTCTTAAAAAGGCTACAATAAATTACTACAGAGCAATTCTTTAATCTGAGAACACATTGGGCAGAGCTTTCTGTACATAAATAACAGGGAGGCCAGAGGTGGGACCCGGCTCTCCTCAGGAGTCCTTCAGCCTCTTCATCTGAGCTTCAAAAGGCTTCAAACACTCACTAAGTCCAAGGAAAACACACACCAGTGAGCCACATGAAGCTGATACTCATTTCTCAAATGGAATAACATCACAGAGGCCTGAATAGCTGACAGCGTCGGGGTTTCATCCCCGTTTGAGCCCACCCGCCCCACAAAAATCAGCATCCTGCAAATCTACCAAAAAGTGGAGAACGAGAAAAAAAACCCAGGACACTTTAACCGAAGCTTCATTCCGGTTTCCCACCTTCAGGACGAAGGTTTTAAATACCAGTCAGAGAACATTGGTCTAAAACCCTGTATGGAGCATAGACGCAGGGTGGGAAGCCTCCCACTGGTGGCTGTGGGTCAGTGAGTGGGCTTTAGACGGGATCAGTCCGGGACCAGAAGCAGGAGCGGGTTTTTCCATCTGAGGGGCTCAGAGCAGCGGCCTCTGCTCCAGCGGTAGGCTCTCCACCAGGCATTTCAGCTGCTCCTCGCCCAGCTTGATTTTGTCCTCCAGCTTGCGCTGCTCGATGATGAGGGCCGACTTCATCTTCACAAAGTGCCGGTAGTCGTCCAGGCTCTCTGCCTCCAGGTGGGCCTCCATGATGGCGGCCACCAGCCGCTCCCGCCGGTCCAGGTTCTCCTTCAGCTCCTTGGCGTCCTCGTGCTGCCTCATCAGCAGCTTACGTTTCTCTGTGAGGGTTCGCTGTGGAGGAGGGAGGCAGAGTAGTCACCTCTCTCAGACGGAAAAGACCATTTCTCTAAACCAGCTGCAGAACATCCAGAATGCTGCTGCTGGAGTTCTGACCAGAACCAAGAAATACGACCAGGTCTCAGGTCTCTCCACTGGCTTCCTGTCCCTCAGAGGATAGACTCTAAAACAGCTCTGCTTGTGTACAAGTCTCTTAATGGGCAAGCACCAAAATGCCTTTCTGACATGTTAGAGAACCAGGTTCTGGTCTCCTGATGGGGCCCAGAGTCAGCACTAAACCAGGCGAAGCTTCATTTCAGCTCCATACTCCTAAAATCTGGATCAGACTTCCTGAAGATGTGAGACACACTTCAACTCTGAATGTTTAAATCCAGGCTGAAAATGCTTCTGTTTAACTGTGCATGCAGAAACCAGATCTATTTTATCTGCACCCTTCACTTTTCATCTGTCTAATTTTGATTATTTTTCTTTTTATGTTTTTCTGCTTTTAAATTCTCTGTGAAGTCTTGTACACGAAATGTGCTATATCAATAAACTTGCCTTGCCTTTATCTCCATCCTGAAAACAGATCTGGGGCTTTTCCAGAATGAGAGAGGAGGGGAACCTGGACCCTGGCCGCAGAGGTCCAGAGCCTCGGGGTTCAGAGCGCTTACCTTCTCCTCCTTTGGAGCTTCGTCTTCCAGGCTGTTGAGGGCGTTCTCCACCCGGGCCAGCCGCCCGGACAGGGACAGCAGGAGGCTCACCACCTTGTCCAGGTCGCCCACAAACATGCGGAACTTGTCGATCTGGTTGGGCTGGCAGAGGCGCTGCGCGGTGGCCTCCACCTGCCGGCCCAGGGCCTCGTTGTCCTCCACGTCCTCCTGCAGGCTCTGCCGCGCCTCCCGCAGCACCTCCAGCTTCCGGGCCAGGCTGCCGATCAGCTCTTGCTGGATAAGCCAAGAAGAAGAAGAACGTCTGAGAACGTCTCAAGATAAAAACGTTTAAAGAACCTCCTTCCGAGTGGCCTTTTTACCTTTTTGCTGGCGAGATCCACGTCCAGCTCGTCCTCGGAGTCCTGCTCCTCCAGCTGGCCCTGCATGTCCTTCATCTTGATGAGCAGCTCGGCTTTGGGGGCCGAGGTGTTGTAGTAGGAGGAGCTGGGCACCAGGGAGGCGGCCGCCGAGCCAGACGCCTCATCGTCCTCCCTGCTGAGGACAGAGACACACAGCAGGCTGGAGCCTCTTCAGGAAAACACCGGCAGGCCTGATCTCACAATGCTACGATTAACTGTTTAATGTGTCGTTCCAAGATGGAGGAACGATCTACCAAGAGCTACAAGAACAGCAGAGTCCCTGTCTGTCTTCAAGAAACTCTTGAAAACCCCCCTCTTCAAAGAGCATCTCCTATCCTAACCCTAACCCGTACCTCTACCCCCCACAGCTCCTATCCTAACCCCCACTACCTCTATCTCTATCTCACCACTGACTCTGATCAGTGTTTCTCCTCTATATAGCTTATTGTCATAGTGATGAGAAATGGAATATTGTGTCTACTCTGTAAGTCGCTTTGGAGAAAAGCGTCTGCCAAATGCATAAACACAAACATAAACTGTCCCTGTTTGAGAAGCTGCTGTCAGCCAGCACAGAACCAGAACCAGAACCAGAACCAAACACCTCCACGTGAACTTCAGAGGAAAACAAAGACAGAACCTGGTTTGTCCACTAGAGGGCAGGCTGTCAGAGCCAGGCTTCCCTTCAGCTTCCTCATCTCTGCTTCAGGAGCTTTTCTGGCTTTAGCCTTATGTAAAATCTTCAAATGGAACATTTAAACTCTTTTTTTCATTCAGAAGCTTCCACATCGCACAGCTGCTTCTTCCTACAACCATCAGCTCTTAATCTGTGGACGCTTCTCTGCTGGTTGGTCCCACCTGTCTGGGATTCTGGGGGGCGAGGTGGGCAGCCTGGACCCCACCGAGGCCCTCCTGCGCTGCTGGGCCCCCTCCAGGACCCTCTCCTCTGGGGAGAAGAGCCCCTCCATCAGGTCCATGGTGGTCCTCCGGCCGGTCTGGTCCAGAATGTCCGCCAGGGTCCGGTCTTTCCCCACGATGTCCCTGGCCAGCTCCTCCCTCTTCGCCTCCTCTTCCAGGTGCTGAGCCCCACGTGGGCTGGACTCCTGGTCCTGGTCCTGGTCCTGGTCCTGGTCCTGGCCCAGACCAGGGTCTGGGTCCAGAGCTGGCTGGCGGGTGAAGGCGCTGAAGGGGGAGGAGGGCTGGCGCTCTGTGGCCAGAGGGGGGGTGGAGGCCTCTAGCCCAGTTTGGCCGCAGCCCTGGGGCAGGTAGGCCGGGCCCCCCCGCTCCAGGCTGCCCTCAGAGTGGACGATCCTCACCGGGACTTTCTTCACCGGGCTGCCGGGGTCCAGCGGCGCCGGGGGCTCTTTGTCCGACCTGGATGGGAAGCAGAACCGTGACTTTGTGTCCAAAATCCCCAAAGCTGGTTTAAAAACTGATGGTTCAGCCACATCTGGAG
>CAJRST010015224.1:0-56075 GCA_907169785.1 Menidia menidia | reverse complement strand
TACTTTAAATAATAATAGAGTCCTGGAGTCAGAATCAGAATCAGAAATACTTTAATAATTTCCTATATATTTTTATACTTAATTCTTATATACAATTTAATAATTTAAAAATACTTTCAAAATACTTTAAATAATAATAAAAAAGTCCTGGAGTCCTGGAGTCAGAATCAGAAATTCTTTAATAATTTCCTATATATTTTTATACTTAATTTTTATATATAATTTGATACTTTAAAAATACTTTAAATAATAAAAATAAAAAGTCCTGGAGTCCTGGAGTCCCCCCAAGCCAATCTGCCTGGCAACACGTGGGATTATGCAGCAGTAACCGGATCATTGGGTGGTTGCGTGTCCTCTGTGTGCAGGGGTTCTGTGGCTGTGCGTGGTGGGGGAGAGTCTGTACGTCGGCCTGCTGCTCACCGGCGGCGTGATGATGATGGTGGAGCAGTGCCCCTGCTTCAGCCTCATGAACAAGATGAAGATCAGTGCCTTCGCCGCCATGTGCACCGCCCTCTCAGGTGACCAGCCCCGAAATCCAATTAAATCCATCCATCCATCCATTATCCTGACCCAGGGGTCGGGAACCTTTTTGACTAAGAGAGCCATGAAAGCAAAAAAATTGGAAATTTATTTCAGTGAGAGCCATATAATATATTTTAAAAGTTAATTAAATGTCAGTATAATAAGCCTCTGAAATTATTCTTTTGAATCATGTTGTTATAATACTCGTGTCGAAGTGCCGCTTTACATTCCACCGTTTCATCGATGCAATTTTTTCATCGCAAATTAAACACACCGCAGAATTTGCTCTCTCCACAAAGGCCAATTCTTCAGTCCATTCGTCCTGAAATGTACGATGCTCGTCATCTTTTTTTCTTTTCGCCATCTTCTTCGTCGAAGGGTTAGCTTTGAGCTAATGGCCGAGCAGACTCATTCAAAAGGGGCGTTTACCTGTTTTACGCTGCAACGGCCAACGTAGTCCAGTATCATCCAATTAAAATAATGGACAATTGCTCCTGCATCCCTGAACAGGACATGAGCAGTGAAAAATCGATGGATCGATATTTGTAGCTTGTACTTGTATACAAGTGAGAATATTTTGTTTTATCTGCGAACCAGATGCAATCATCAAAAGAGCCACACCTGGCTCGCGAGCCATAGGTTCCCGACCCCTGTCCTAACCTCTTATTCCCTAATGGGGTCTAGGGGGGGGCGGAGCCTATCCCAGTAGCCAATGGGGAGAGGCGGGGTCACCCTGGACGGTCCCCAGTCCATCACAGATACACACAGAGACACACAAGGACCAACAACCACACACACTCACACTAAGGGCAGTTTGGAGTCCAGCCAACCCAACATGCAGGTTTTTGGACGGTGGGAGGAAGCCGGAGAACCCGGAGAGAACCCACAGACACAGGAGAACATGCAGAACCACCCAGAAAGGTCCTGGTTCCCCCGGGACTCCAACCCAGAACCCTCTGGTCCTGGTTCCCCCGGGGACTCACTGCTTTTTGTCTGACACCATTCTGTTTCCATCAGGGCGTGTAGCCCGAATGTAGTTCATCCATAGCGTAAACATTTACTTTTTGTCTTCTGTCGGGCCGTTTCCGTGCAGCTGGACTATAGTTTATCTAAACCATGAACATCCTTCCTACACTTTTCTGAACAGAACAGTCTGGGCACTGCATCTGTTTCTCTAAAATCGGCCGATTTATGCACGAAAAGAGTCGCCGTTGTTCACAGAAATGCAGAAATTGCCGTTCTGGTCTGGCACGCGGTTGCGTTTGGATAGTGGATAATGGAGAGGTGGAGAGATGGAGAGGTGGAGAGGTGGAGCAGGGCAGCGGGTCATGATGGCGGCCAGTGGGGCCGCGCCCTCTCACGCCGCCTCGGGGGATTTGCCGGTTTGTAAAACTAATCGGATTGGAAACCGGGGCATTGGTTTTGGGCTGTGCCCAAAAACCTGCCCTGCCCAGAGGAGCAGCTCTCTCCCAGCCACAACTCCTGACTCCACCCCCCCCCCCCCCCCACCCCCACCCCCCCCCCAAACCACCCGGTTAATCCCAGGGAGAGGGCAGCTGCGGTGGGGCCAGATCCAGCCAGGATATGGCCGTTTGCTCTCACCCAGTGTGGATTAAGTCATGTTCCCCGGCCTCCAAAGCTGATATAAGCCGTCATTATGCATTAACATCGGGGTTTCCCTCCTCTTAGCCATGTAGGATCTGCTCCGAGGTTGTTTAAGATCAGGCTTCAGACTTTCCCTCTTCGATAAGTTCCCAGTCATGCAATCACTAATTTTAATTTTGTAATGTCATTGTCTGAACGTGTGTCTCTCTGTTTTGACTGATATTGTATTATGTGATTTTGTGTTTTTGTCTTCCTGCGAATTAGCAACTATGCTAGAATCTGGCTCATTTACCATCTGTATGTGATTGTTCATTAATGTGCACTGTCCTGATTAAATAAATAAATAAATAAATAAAATAAAGCTAGTAGTTAGAGATGGATCAGGGACCCTGAAAGGCCCCACAGACCTGTTTCCGGAGGCCCAGGATGCTGGTCCAGGCTTCTGGTTTTGGTTCTGGTTCTGGTTCTGATGGAGGTTTCTGGTTGTTTAAAGGTGAGATTCCTCGTTTATGCTCAGGACGGTGGATTACATCAGAGAGACGGGTCAGAGCAATCTGCTGGATTCCCTTTTTTTTTTTTAACTGGCTCAGACAGAATCAGACAGTTAGATCTTCAAAAACTGGAATTTATTGGATTGTGATTGGATTACAAGCTTGTTTCTAATTGGTTTCTAATAGTGACGGCCATAGATTTGATGATTTCCTTGTTCTTATTTGCTTCTCTGAGGTTGAACTCGTAGTTGAAAACGTGCACATTTCTGGTTTCAAAACAGGTATTTTTACATGCAAACAGGAACCTTTGTTTAGGTCGTTTTTCTGTCCTCATTCTGAACAGACTTCTGTTTTCCACAGGCCTTTGTGGGATGGTGGCCCACATGATGTTTACCACCTCCTTCCATCTGGCTGTGTCCATAGGGCCGGAGGACTGGAGGCCCAAGACCTGGGACTACAGCTGGTCCTATGCGTAAGCACTTTTAAATGTCTTCTGAGAAACAAAATCTGCCAAACCAGCTGGTAGTTTGTGTCCAAACTGGGTTCGAATCTCAAGGAAAACAGCGATTGTGTTCACTCTTGTTTTGATCTGTGTTGTTATTGTAAATACGTGAGGATTTGTCACAATTTTTACAGACTTGAACTGCGTTCAAACTAGGGTTGTCAAAAGTATCGATACTCGAAAAAGTATCGATACTAAAATGTTGTATCCGGATACGATACTCATTTTCAAAAGTATCGATACCGCTCTCTGATTTATTCATGCATTTATTTATGTTGTTTATGATCATTAACAAGACGTTAGCCTTGAACTGCTAGCTGCGGCTAATGGCTAATAATAACATGCCAACATTAATCAAGTACATATCCGACTCCGCCCACATCCAAGTCGGACATTTGGATTACATCACCAATAGGAAGATCCCAGGCAAGAAAATCGTAATGGCCTCATGGCAGTATAGATATCAATTTAAAAATAGTTAAATGGATCTTTCAAACACTTAATTAAACCTTTTACATATTATGTTAAAATTGTGTATATTAAATAGGTTTGTACAATAAGTCCAAACAAGTTTAACCAAAAAATATTTATTTCTCACAATTATGAAAGGTGGAGGGTTAGGGGTTAGGGTCAGGGTTAGGGTTAGGATTAGGGTTAGGGTCAGGGTTAGGGTCAGAGGCGGGGTTAGGGTCAGGGTTAGGGTTAGGATTAGGTTCATTAATGTGGGCCACCAGTCACGATAACATCAGTAACAGGTCAGTTTGAAATGAAAGACACAATTCAGTTACATTTTGGGGTCTTTGTTTTTATCCTTGTGGTATCGAGTATTTTCCTGAGTATCGGTATCGAGTTGAATATTTTAGTATCGTGACGACCCTAGTTCAAACAGAGTTCTCCTTCGATTCCCAGCTTAGCGTGGAGCTCTTTCGGCACCTGCATGGGCTCGGCGGTGACGGCGCTCAACAGGTACACGAAAACCATCATCGAGTTCAAATACAAGCGGCGGAACATCGAGAAGAGCCTGATGATCAGCCAGCAGATGCTGGAGCTGGGTCTCCCCGACCAGATGTGGGACATGTACCTGACCTCCACCCCCCCGGAGCTGCCCGTTAACGGCCAAAAGCCCCCCACGGGGTCCCCCTACGAGCTGGAAACGGACAGTGGAGCAGAGCAGCAAGTGGAGGCCTATTGTTGAAATGGAACTGGCAACCGGACCCATTCCTGCTCTGGGATTAACTCAGTTGGATTCTATTCAATTTTATTTACAGTGGGGGAAATAAGTATTTGATCCCTTGCTGATTTTGCAGGTTTGCCCACTTACAAAGAATGCTTATTTTTCCTCATCAGATGGTTATCAATTTTTATAAATTCATATGATGTGATTTTCTGGAATTTTCTTTGGGATTCTGTCTTTCACTGTTAGAATGTACATATGATTAAAGTTATAGATCGTTGCATTCTTTGTAAGTGGGCAAACCTGCAAAATCAGCAAGGGGTCAAATACTTATTTCCCCCACTGTATACAGCGCCAAATCACAAGTCAGACCAGACTCTGTGGTTATTTACAGAAGAACAACAGTTCCCACCAAGAGCAGCACTGGGCGACACACGGAAGGAAAAACTTCCTTTTAACAGGCAGAAACCTGGAGCTGAACCATGGCTCAGGGTGGGGGGGGGGGGGGGTCTGCCCCGGCCGGTGGGGGGTGTGAGAGAGAGAGAGAGAGAGAGAGAGAGAGAGAGAGAGAGAAAGAAAACGACACACAGTTACACATAGACTGGATGAAAAATGGTAAAGATATTGATACTAATGATAATGATAATGAAGTAATGATAGCAGTAAGACTATGAACAGAGGCTCTAACTGTGGCAGAGCAGGAACACACAAGTCCGTCTGGATGCAGGAAGCCGAGGATGGATATCCAACTCCGCCCACATCCAAGTCGGCCATTTTGATTAGGTCACCAACAGTAAGATCCCAGGCAAGAAAATCCTAATTGCTTCATGGCAATATAGACATTAATTTAAAAATTAGGAATTAATCTTGCAAACAATGTTATGTTAAAATAGTGTATGTTAAATAGGTTTGTACAATAAGTCCAAACAAGTTTAACCAAAAAATATATATTTCTCACAATTATGAAGGGTGGAGGGTTAGGGTTAGGGTTAGGGTTAGGGTTAGGGTTAGGGTTAGGGTCAGGGTCAGGGTCAGGGTCAGGTTTAGGGTCAGGGTTAGGGTTAGGTTTGGGGTTAGGATCAGGGTTAGGGTTAGGGTCAGGGTCAGGGTTAGGTTTAGGGTCAGGGTTAAGTTTAGGGTTAGGACATCGTTTGTCTTCCAATTTCGTATAGACAGTAAAGTTTCGTTTCCACCTCAGAAAGCTGCTAGTCACATGACATAATCAAAATGGCCGACTTGGATGTGGGAGGAGTTGGACATCCAACCGAGGCATCCTCCAGATTGCACAGCTCCAGAACCAGGAACCTCTGCAGAAAGTGAGGAAAGGGATGAGAAAGCACACGACTACGGGAAAGGGAGAGAGTCCAGTTAGTAATATCGTTAATGGAGGGAGAAAGAGAAAGGAAACATCTTTCTTAAACTTTCTCAAAGCGTCTGATCCAGGAGGAGCTTGTTTGCAGCCCCCAGCTTCTCCTCCAAACGATAATCTAACATGGTCAGCTCTCACAAACATGCCTGTAATCAGGCTGTTCGTGACTAAACGTCGTCCACATTAAGCTGTGACAGGCTGGGGATGAGCCCCTCCTGCACAGATAGGCCCTAAATATTATAATATATTCCAATATTTCTGTCAATGAGTTTTGGTTCTGTGGCTCAATGCAAATTTAGCCCTCTCAGGTCAAAAAGACCTTTGAAAACAGGCTGTTTTTGGGGCCTATTGTAAGAAATAATGTCATATTTCTCTTTTCTATTGGAAGAAATAATGTCATATTTCTCTTTTCTATCTGAAGAAATAATGTCATATTTCTCTTTTCTATTGGAAGAAATAATGCCATATTTCTCTTTTCTATTGGAAGAAATTGTTATATTTCTCTTTTCTATTGGAAGAAATTATGTCATATTTCTCTTTTCTATTGGATGAAATAATGCCATATTTCTCTTTTCTATTGGAAGAAATAATGTCATATTTCTCTTTTCTATTGGAAAAATAATGCCATATTTCTCTTTTTTATTGGAAGAAATAATGTCATATTTCTCTTTTCTATTGGAAGAAATAATGTCATATTTCTCTTTTCTACACACGTATGCATAATTTTCCCCCTTTTTTCAAGAAGTAGTTGTCAGTTTGAATAAGAAAATCACAGCTCAGTTATGTGTGGAAAAGGTAAAAAGGAAAAATCCCAAAGGCTTTCAGAATCAGAATAAGGTTTATTGCCAAGTAGGTTTTTAGACTTACAAGGAATTTGCCTTGGTGTTTGGTGAACAACACTTCTATGAGAAGCAAGGAAGGAAATAAAATGTAGAAATAAAAATATAGAACAGAAATTATAAAACTAAAAATACAATCTTTAAAACTATAGATCTGAATGTATTATTTACAATAATTGCAGTATTGAAAGTAAAAATCGTTGCAATTGTGTGCAAGAGGCAGTTTTCTGTGCCAGAAAAAATATTCTGTGAATCTTATGCTCCATGAAGGTCCATTTGTATCCTAAAAGTGGCATAAATATTCATAAAACCCCAATAATTCATGAGGAATTATGACATTTAGTTTGTCAATAAAGGATGAAGAGGGACACAATTCCTGAAAATAACAAGGAATTCTGTGGAAGTTAATCTAAAAACGGTCAGATGAAAAGGACTTGCTTCATTATTTTTAAACCTGCAGGAATCAACACCAACAATAACCTGTAATATTTCAAATTAAAGTGTCAGAAATACAGTTCCCACCTTTGGATACGGGAGTGAAATTTTCAAACCAGAACAATTATTGGATGGATTGTGGGAAAATCAGGTTCATGAATAAAATAAAACTTTCTAACAGCCTGTCATTATCATTATATTTGGTTTATGAGCAAGAAGGATAGTTAGGTTATGTAGAAAAGTAAAACAGTGCCTATTTTCTAGGATCAGTCTGATTAATATTAAGGTAAAAAAAAGTGTTCAGAACAATCATTTATGCTCTTTGTGGACATTTATTTTGGCATAACGGTGAGTTATAACAGCATCCTCATAATATGTTTAGTTTAAGAAGAGAATCTTTTTTTTAAACGGGATTTGAGCCTCCCCAGAGGAAAAGTTTAGTCCGTTTCTTGGAAGCAGATTGTGCATTTTGTGCATTGTTTTCTAAACATGGCATCATGATGATGTTAAATGTGCATAACGGACAGCAACAAAATAAACCCATTTCAGACTTTTCTTTGACAGATTTCACAGTTCTTCAGATTTCTGTGTTCTACGTGTGTGTATAGGGAGAATAAGAATCTCCAAGACATCGATATAATTCAGTTTTATTCATTGAAATTATCAAAAAAGAATCAAAAGAATCCAGATATGAAATCGTATAAACATTATACATTGTTTTAAAAATCACAAGCTGAAAGAATATAAACATTTTCTCTCTTCATGTGACTTAAAACATCTCAAATGAAACACATTTAATTACTATAAATGGTGTATTTCATTCTAACATTAGCTGATTAAATTAAGATCAGATTTTAAAACCCTACACTTAAAGCTCTGCCAGGTGTGTGGTGGATGTGAGCAGTCAGGTGATAACAAGCTCTTTGTAAAGCTGTTCGGGGTGATCTTCGACGTATTTCTTTATGTACCAGCAGGAAATGCGTGCCTTCAACTTCTCCTCCACCAAAAAGTCCATGGCGGCCTAAAAAAATGAGCACAGACAGCTTTAAATACTGACTCTCCCAGTGTGACTCTGCTCAGATCAGACCTGTGGGACTCCAACCTGGGAGAGCAGGGCTGCAACACCTTGGCCTCGAAATGTTTCCGGAACAAAGGTGGACATCAGGTCCACCTCCTTTTCTGCGGTGAATCTGTAGAGCAGCACGGCCTGCTCCTGGACCCCTGCGGACAGAGACCCAAGGGGCTTCAAGCTGCACTCAGTATGACCGGGATCCTAAAGAGGATTACAGTCTGTGGAGGTTTACAGATGTGCACAGCTGTTTTCAGAAAGACAGTTGCTGACCAGGCCTTTCTTTGAACACAAAATGATTTAATGCACTAACTCAGAGCTAGAGTTACACCTTATTCAGTTTGATAAACAAATTAACCATGAACAACACCAAACAAACAAACAAAACTCCAGCCTTTCAAATCTACTACTATTGGAATAAAATTTGGCAAAAATCTATTAAATTGGCCTTAACTACTAATCCTAAACATGACGAATTGTAAACTGAGTTGACGTAGTCCGTATAAAATAAATATTAAAGACAAAAGTTACTGAACAGCTGCTCACAGCCAAGGGCACCTTTAAAATCTTTTATTTTTCTATTAAGTTTGGTTGTGCATTTTTTCTCAAGATAGAATAATACTCTCGATTTTTTATTAGAATAGAAAAATACAGGTAAAACAAATCTAGAAATGTCTTAATAAATAGATCGCGAAATGAGCTATTTTCAACAGGCCCCGGTTACACACCGGGCTCCCCTACAGAATCTACCCGGAAATAGAGCCTCGGTCCCGGCTGTGATCTCACCGGAGCCCGCTCCTGGAGCCACGGTGAAGCGCCGGTTCGTCCGGTCATGTTCCACCGTCAAACCTCCGTCACAGCTCCGGGCTCGGAGGTTGGTCTGGCCGGACCTGATCTGGCAAGTTAACCCACAGAGTCTGGAAGTCATTTTAGAGGCCATTTCTTCCAACAGAAACAGAGCTCCGCTGCCTGTGGACGCGCTGTCGTTCTCCACCGTGACCACCAGGGGGCGCCAAATATTTACAATATATTTATGAAAGACCTTTAATAAGTAAACCAATTATTTGAGTAAACTTTTGGGATGATTTAAAAATTTTTTGTAAAGACATCATTGTAAATTATGTGTAGAGGTTCAACAACAACAAACAAAACAAAGTTTAAAAAAGGAAAAAATAACATGTTTACTGTTGTGTAATATTTACCTAGCTCCATTTTTGAAGGTTTGTTTTCTTAGTAACCACTCAAACTAAAATTGATTATTTTATCCTAATTATTCAGATTAGTTGATATGAATGAAAGCAACTCATTTAGCTACTTTTAAAACATTTTGCTTGAGGATTTTATGCAGTATAAAACTCCGGGGACAATGTTTATAAAGAGTTTGGATAATAATATTCTTTAATATTGCAACACATGCAGAGAAGCTGATTAATAATATAAAAGTAAGCATTTTGGAAAAAAGCCTGGGATTCCAACAAAGTTACTGGCATCACATTTGCATCCAAAAACCAAAAAGTAAACGAGGCCAAATGTTTAATTCACACAGTCGTTTCATATAGTTTATTCAAAACAGTTTTTGTAATTGAATCTGTAATCATACAAAAGACATTTCAGAATTTTGTAACTAAACTACAGTTTTTTACAGGCACATTTTATGGTATTTCAAACTGCAGACTCCACATGAAACAGTCGGATGTTCTGCATTGATTCGTCTCGTCCATCGTGGCTCCGTTGCCATGGCAGCAATTCACATCTTCTCAGAGGCGGCAGAGCTCTTCACTCCCGCGGCCATGATGGCGAAGAAGACGTTGGGGAAAAAGGACCTGGCGTAGATGGCCATCTTGGGGAGCGACGGGGCAATGAGCACCTCTCTCCTCTTGTTGTTCAGCGTCCTGACGATTTCCGCCGTGGCCTCGTCCGGAGAAACGCCGAGCGGCTTCCGGGTGTACAACACTGCAAATAAAAGAGACGAATGTAGCCAAGTTTTAAAAGTCTGTGCTCATCATTAGTTCCCATGTTGTCCTGAGCTTCTTGAACAAGCTTTTTAAGAGGGTCCAGAGACGTTTGTTTAGCAAAATGAGCTGGTTGTCTGAAGGGATGCCGCAGAAATCTGCAAGTTTATATGACTGTCAGACACCTGGTCAAACCAAAAGGAACTTTTTGGGGGGTAAACACAGATCATTGGGTTACCAAGAGAGATTTCAAGCTCATTTATTTCTCTCTTATCAGTCACTGTACTAAGCTAAAATTGTATAAGTAACTCTGGAATAGCTCGGAATAAAATCAAAAGTGACTTTATAGATATTAGTTCAGCGTAAACTGTCATTTTCTTTAGATGTTACTGAGAAAATGGAATATATATATAGGCAGTGATTTATGCAAAGATGTTCACACATAAATGTAAATACATCTAATGATCCAGTATTGAAATCAAATATTCAGAAATTTAGCAAAAATGAAAATAAATTTTTGGTTTTCCCTCCAAGTAATCAGCTAAAAATGGAAATGGAAGAGGAGGAGGAGGACGAGGAAGAGGAGAAGAAAATGGAAGAGAAGGAGGAAGAGGGGGGGGAGGAGGAGGAGGAAGACGAGGAAGAGGAGAAGGAGGAGGAGGAGGAAGAAGAAGACGAGGAAGAGGAGGAGGAGGAGGAAGAGGAGGAGGAGGAGTCACTCACGTGACCAGAGGGATTTGGGGGCGGAGCCTCCGGCGGCCGCGCGGCTGATGAAGGTGTGGCTGATGGTGCTGACAGAGATCCCGTATTCTTCCACCTCGGCTCTCAGCGAATCAAAGAAGGCCTGGACGGCGTGTTTGGAGGCTGCGTCTAAAAAAGAGAAGTTAATCTGAGCTGATTCTCTTCCCCCAAAGCAAACGTCCTCACTTTTAATACTTAATTTACCAGTTTGACTGATCTGACTGAACATCTCCCACCTATTTAATTTTAAAACCTGTGGTTTCATCCTCATGTTGCTAGGTTACACGTAGATTTCTAAAACTAACAAGGTGAAACATCATGACTCGCCTTAAAGGAGACATATTATACCCCATTTCAACAAGTTAACCTAGTTCCCTGGTGTCCTAATGTGATGTCTATGACAAGCTTTGGTCAAAATCCCATAAGGATGAAGCCCAATAGCAGTTCAGTCCCCCTGCCTAACCCTAACCCTAACCCTAACCCTAACCCAAAACAGCCCCGTTCAGAGCGCTCGCTTTGGAGTGCCTGTCTCTTTAAATGCAAATGAGACACAGGCAATCCACCCACTTCTTCAGGGAGGTGTGCCCACGTCGGCACGCTAACGCTACCATGCTAACGCTACCATGCTAACGCTACCATGCTAACGCTCACGCTACCTCAAATATTATAATGAGCTAGAGCTAATGACGTCAGAAACCACCCACTCCTGAAACCTCCTGATTTATCTCCTGGATTCAGACTGAGGCGGCCCACAAAAACATGACCGAGTCATTTTTTTTCACACTTTGCCTGCTGATAGGCCGTCCACAGTCCCAAATGTAAACAATCAAATGATTAAAAACTTGGTTTTGCATAATGTCCCCTTTAAAATAGACCCTGTCATCGTTTCTCACATCGTTTCTAATTTATCGCCTATTATCCAAACCACTTTCCAGTCCTTAGACAGACCAAAATGAAGCTTTTTGCCGACCCAAAGAAAGAGAAGAGTCATTTCGGTTCCCCCTCCAGTGTCTGAACTCACATGTTGTGCGAAAAGGCACGGCTATCTTCCCCTGGATGCTGTTCACCAGGACCAGGTGTCCGCTTCTCCTGGAGATCATGGAGGGCAGCACCCCTGAAAAATAGAGAGAGAGCCACTTCGTCACATCCTGCCCATCGGAGAAAACTCCGCCCTCCCCCATCCCGGGAAAGGGAATTAAATTAATTATTTTATTTAGTTCATTTTTTTTGCCAACTCCAGGCCCAACGCACAATTACAGCACATTTTTTTGTACAGAATGTTGCAGAGAAAAAACAGAATGGAAAAAAAAATGGTCGCTACTGCTAAAGAAAGAGCAGATTTGTTTACAAGGAGAAGGGGAACAACAGAAAATTCTGCCACCTTTGGCCAGCGTGACGGGCCCAAAGTAGTTGTTGTCCATCAGGAGTTTGTCCACCTCCAGAGACAGGCTCTGGGCGGGGGCTCTGGCCTTCATGCTGCTGTTGAAGATGAGCACGTCCAGACAGCCGTAGCAGTCCAGGATCTCTGCGATGGCCTCGGGCATGCTGTCCAGATCCCCAAAGTCCAGCAGGACCAGCTTAGGGGGGAAAGTCTGAGAGGAAAGAACACAGTCAAAGCAGAAAAAGAGGTCTAAAAATCTGTCTTTGGGGTTCGATTCCGCCCTGATATCCCTTCAACAAAGATCCTCATCTGAATTCTAGCATCCTTCTGTAAGGATTTGGCTAAAAAATACTCACTTTAGCATAGCATGCTATCACATGATCTATGTAGATTACTGATTGTTTTATTTTCTTTTATAGCTATATTTTGTGTTGACGTCTCTGGTTGTGCCCATAGACTCTTTCCTCTCCCCTTTCCTTTCTCTCTTTTCTTTCTCTGTTGCATTAGATACACGTCTTTAAGTCAACACAAACACACATCATTTGGTACCATATTCCAACGTCATCAACATGAATTAGGACCCGGCTTGTTAGTCTTAGAGGTAACTAATCAATAGGAGTTGGTTGTATCCAGTCCTCCTTTTGAGGGGTGTGCCCAGGTCAGGAGATAATGCCCATATCTCAGGGCTCTTTGCCCGCTGAAATACTCTACCTGTGACCCAATAAATGTCAATTTTTTACTGTTGATCTACTGTGGCTTATTCTCAGGATTCCAATGAAAGAATCGGATTAACACTTCCATCACCTTCCGGTCCATTTCTGAAGTAGATTTCAATCTTATTGAAGAGTTTCAGGGTTTTTTATGAAATTCTGCTTCTTTATTTTCCCCAAGTGTAGCACTCAGATAAAAAAGTCCAGACTCAAAAGTAGAGGAGAATCCTTTTTCTGTCCCAATCTCTGGAGCAACTTACCAGAAGAATAAAAACAGCTCAGAATAACTCTACTTTTGTTCTTTCTGGCCTTAAACTGATGTTGAAGCGGATGTTTTAAGTCCCTTTGGTGTGACGATATGCCATTTTATTTGGACTTTGGTTACAATCGGTTGTTTTTAAATTTGGTAAATAAGTTAACCTGTAGTTAATTATTATTGTGATTAAGAGCAGAGATGCGGTTATACTTTGATAAATGGCTGCCATGACAGAATGATTGAAACAGGACCTCTAACAATAACCTTTGTCATCTTTTTTCATATTTACTGACATTAATAAATGAATAGATTAACACTTTAACACCATGTGATTCTGTTTATTTGACACTTACTGCTGTTGGATCGGAGACGTTTGCCAACTCATCTGCCAGCTCCTCCAGCTTCTCCCAGCTTTTCCCACAGAGGATGAGTCTGGCTCCTCCCTTGTGAAAGACGCCGGAGCATTCTGCAAACAGGCCCCAGAGCTGAGAGGTCACCAAACCTGCTCCAGTTTCCCCAAAAAACCACGCCGGCTCACCTTTCCCCAGCCCAGACAGGGCGTCCGTTACCACCACCACCTTGTTGCGTACAGAGGTTTTGGACACCAGATTGACGATGGCTCCGTAGAGGTAGAAAAATCCTGCTGTCAGAACAACTACACAGGGCACCAGGAGGACAGTCGTCCATGTTGGGTCCATGTTCTGCCAAGAAATATGCCAAAAAATCGTTAGACTATTTGCAGTTAAGCAAGTAAGAGACTCAGGCCAGGCATGTTTGATGATGTATGTAAAAAATATCAAACAAAAAATGATCCAAACCAACATTTCACAGATGGAAGCTTAGCATTAGCTTAGCATTAGCATTAGCATTAGCATTAGCATTAGCATAGCATAGAATAGCTTAGCTTAGATCAAGTGGCAGAGTTAAATTGGCTAAAATCAATTCACAAGCATACTTAAAGCTCACAAATCAAAATGTTTTTTAGCTTTTACAAAATCTATAAAAACAGATTACGTTTTAAGGTATAGGTAAAATTTGTTACTGTTTCTTGACTTTGGGTAAAGCTAAACAGGGAGCAGAAAAACTAAACCATTCATTAAAAAAAAACACTTTAAAAATGTCCGTGTTTAAGTTATCATCATGGAAGTTGTGGTTAGTCGACAGATTCTTGAGTTAAAGTATGTTTCGGGTGGTAAACATACTTTGTGGAGAGAAAATTAAGTTGATTTTGGAGATGCAGATGGATGAGATGGGATGTAAAAACTATTTGTTTCTACTTAATAAATGTCTCATACCCACAGGCTCTCCGGCTCTGTTTCATTGGTATCCATCTTATCCCCTACAACCTTGTTCTATCTAACTATGACTTCTTATTATTCTGAAACAAAGACGGAGAAGGAAATTCAAAAGTTAAATAAAGAGCGAATGGCACTTGAATTATGTGTACCTTCATGTTTATATACTCAGTGTTTGGATACTACAGCTTCCTGGGAAATGATCAGGACACAAACTTATTAAAAATAAATTAATAAATAAAGACACAAGCTCAAAAAGCAAAACTACAGAAAAACTAACAAGCAAACCGCAAAATCAAAATTGTGACGAAGAAATCTGCCAGAAAATTACTAATAAATAAATGGACCAAAAAACAATACAAAAGACCACAAATATACAGCAAAAGACTAAAAATGCATAAAAAGCGCAAAAACATCTTCATATACATTTTTAATGAATGAAGAAATATCTGCCAGACCCAAAATTATCTCATAGAAATGAAAGTGTTGCAAAAATAATACAAAAATACATCAAACAGATAGACTGAACATTTATGATAAATAGATAAATAACATGATAAAACCATAAATAAATCTTAAGATAATGGAAAATATAATAAAGACAGAAATGTTTTTAAAGTAAAACTAGTACAAAGTTTATTTTGGGCTTCGGGTGGTGCTGATAAACCACAAGACCTTTCGGCTGAGTTCATGTTCGGTCAATCCACCAACATCATTGTTTTTATCCTGACTGTGCCAGCTTTCTGTCATTCGAGTGTAAAAACCAGCACTCATACACAGCGCCAAGTGAGAGATAACCTTTTGGTTTAGGTTTACCATGCCAAGCACTGGCTGTTTGTCCAAGAAGAGGCTTCTAAATATAAACCACCACTAAAATAGAGGCAGCGGCTCTCAATGACACAGTGTCATTTTTAACAAGAACCGGCAGATTAAACAGAACAGATATTTAAAAAAGAGCCACATTTAAGCGGAACGTCGTGATAAATTAATCATCAGGCACCACTTACTGCTTCCCAGGCCTCTGCAGGTAGTGTGCTGTAATTCCTCTCCTGAGGAGAAGTGGCTGCACGCCTCAGCAGAGCTGCTGCGACATGACAGCCAGCCAGCTCTCAGCAGCAATACTTTAGGATTTGAGGTCTTTTAATAGCAGCACAGCTGAGTCGGTTATTTTCCATGTGTGTTGTCAAGGAGGTATGTATAGCCTGACAAACCGGGACTAAGAGGAGAGGGGCTTAATTCAAACACAACGTTCTTCTATGTCCACATGTAGAATATTCCTATAAGTGAATGCAAGTGTCCATTTGAAATTATAATAGTTTTAAATATCAAAAATGGCAATGTGATAAACACGTATTGTTCATAAATTGGAGAAACATGGCACTAAATCCAGTTAAAGGTTTTATATTGCCACGGATGTTTTTAAACAAATACTTCACACATATTGGAGATGGGACTTGAGACACAAACTTTCTGTTGTCGATGAAGACTTGTTTTGTGCTAAGCGGCAGACAGTAATGACAATATTCCTCCAATTTTCAAGCATGCTCTTTATTCTGATTTAAAATTATATATTTAGTTTAGTTAATGTTTTGTAACCAAGTTTCTTCTTTATTGTTATTATGTTTTTTCACAATAACAATAAAGAAGAAAAAAAAACGGGGAAAAAAACTTGGCTACAAAACATTAAAAAAAAAAATTCTCTTTTATTATGAAGAACCAAGCGGAAGTGGTTTGTTCGTTTTGACCGGGTGAAGGTTTTACTGTGAAGGGCTGACCGGATGTGGAATGTTGGTTTTGACGGCGGTTGGTTTTCACTGACATAGCTGACAGTTCGCATCATCCTTCCCGGACCGGACTCCTCAGAGCCGCTGGAAAAGAAAAAAAAAACAAAAAAAAAACACGGCCGTGATTCCGATATAATGTCTGATTTCGAAGAGTTTGAGAAGCAGCTGAGCGAGAACCGACAAGGTGAGTGTCCGTCCGCTACCTGTCTGTGCCCCGGTTCGGTGCGCAAGCTAGCAGGCGACCGTTGGTGTGAAACCGTTAGCCCGTGAAACGGTTTTTTTTTAATGAATGGATAACCCCAACGTGACGGGACGCTTTCTCTGGCCGTGACTCAGCGTGTTTACCCGGTCTGTGTTGACGTGTTTGACAGCTCTGGAGGAGGGCGGGAAACCGGCGTGTTTCCGTTCAGCCGCGCGAGACGGCAGGATGCGAAATCTCCTCGTGACGATGTCTCGTTATCAATGGACATGTCATCGATCACCTCACTTTGTGACCTCATCAAATAAAGCCACGCATTGGATTATTAAAACAGAGGCGATTTAAAAAAAAAGAAAAAAAAGAAAGCTGTTATTTATATGTGTTTTACAAAAACGATCGCGTCCAACTATTTTAATATTTGCCATCATTATAACTAACTAACTAACTAAAAAAAAAAAAAAAAATACACTTAGATTTACAAAAACTATTCGAGCAAGTTTGCTTCAACCCTCAATACATAGATCTGTGACACCTATTGCTTCCTAAAATAGTAGTAGTAATACTGGGAGTATAGAATGATTCATTTTTATACAAAATGTTCAGAAAATCTGAAAATTTTGAGGTTATTCGTTTTTAAATAATTTAGTTAGTACTTAAGAAAATCAACATTTGTATCCTGGGTTAAACATTGGAAAATAAATAGATACATTATATATATATATGTATAAATGGATATATATGAATACTAAGGACCTGTTTGTGTAATTGTTTGTGTTGTTGGTCTTTGTGTGGCCCGTTGAATTTGACTCATATCAATTATTAAAACCCTCTGATTTGGGGGAGGAAACACATGGACTGCTGACCTGTCCAGGGTACCCCGCCTCCCACCCCGGGACATCTGGGACTGGCTCCAGACCCACTCTAGGAATTACCCACATACATTTATGCAACATCCAAAGTGACGTCACAGGACATGGCTTACAGACACGTGCACAGTTTGTGCCATGTTGGTTATGAAGAAATAAAAAAATAGAAGTAAGCCATATTCAACAACAAGCTCACAGAACAAATCCAGACTAAATAGATGTGATTTGATGATTACAATATACTTACAGTGTCCAGTAATTGAAAGGACATAAAGCTCATGATAGAGATAATATTTAACAGGTAAGGAGTAACATGTATCATACAAAATGCAAAAAAAAACACCTGAAAGTTTTCTGTGGGGGAATTCTATATATCTATGATCATTTTCTTTTCTATTCTATTTCTTTTCTATTTTATTCTCTCTGGTAACTTTCCACAAGTGAATATGTTAAAGGTTCTTTTTCTTTCTCATTGGACTCATTCCTCCTTCTAGGTCTCAGAGAGGGTCTCCTCAAACTTCGTTTGTTTGGTACAGGTGCAGGTTACTCTATGATGGGACATGGATTTTACCCCCCTTCTCAAGCTCAGAGAGGGTTTTAAAATGTACTATGATTTTGTTTTACTTTGGAGCAGCTTAAAACGTTGCATGGCACGTGCTGGTTGCTCTCACTTCATGAAGTTTTCCCTTTAATACATTTTCTATCTCTTACTCTCTTAAACGAACTCAGACTCTTGCTTCAGAATTTTCACAACAGTCCAAATAAACCCAAGTTTTCCCCCTCCTTTTTTAAATTAAATCATCATGTTGCTTTCAGGGCATCCCTGTACTGGTTCATAACCTTTTGTCACACGTCCAGATGTGGAGCCGCCCCACATCTCTCTGTCTGACCTTTCCTTTTGTCTCAGAGCGGGAGCGGGAGCGGCACAAAAAGCGGAGTCGCAGCGGCTCGCCGCCCGCCCGCGCAGACAAGCACCGCAGCCGGGAGAAACGCAGCCGCAGCCGGGACCGGAAGAGCCGGGACCGCCGCAGCTGCTCCCGGGACCACAAGAAGCACAGGTGACCAGCGGGGGTCCGGCGGGGCCTCTCAGGCCTCCATTAGATGGAATTACCCTCACAAATTCAATTAAATTCAATTCAATTTTATTTATATAGCGCCACATCACAACAACAGGTGTTTCACAGCGCTTTCCAAACAGAGCAGGTCAGACCCTACTCTGAAGTTAAATACAGAAACCCAACAATTCCCAAATATCCTCACACTGGGGAATTTCTGAGAAGGAGAGTTTTGATCTAATAGATTTTTTTGGTGAAACTGTGAAATGTCACTGTTGTAGCAGCAGGTAAACATGAAAAAAGAAAAAAAAATTCAAGTTTTTTAGAAAATTCCCAAACAAATAGTTACCATAATATGCTGCTATTGATTTAAAAGATGTCAGAAAGCTATGAGAAGACACGTCTTGTTTCTGGAAGCAGCCTGAAGTCCTCAGATTATTTGTTTAGTGTGAGAAAGCAAAGACAAACAGCAGATCATCACAGCTCCTCTGAGTTGTTATTCTGGTCTTTTTTAAAGCAGTTTAATTTCGCGGCGGCAGTTTCAAAGGTTGGTTTAAATGATAACTTGGGTCACGTAGCCATAGCAACAAAAAGGGGTGAGTGGCTCAGAAGTTTGTCTCTTCTCTGCCTGAAGCCGCTCTCCCAGGCGCACCAGGAAGAAACGGACCTGCAAGTACTGGGACGTTCCTCCGCCCGGCTTTGAGCACATCACACCGATGCAGTACAAAGCTATGCAAGGTACCGGCCTCCTTCAGACCTCCTCCCATTAGACCTCCTCTCCACCAGGCCTCCTATCAGACCTCCTCCCATCAGACCTCCTCCCTTCAGACCTCCTCCCATCAGACCTCCTCCCACCAGACCTCCTCCCACCAGACCTCCTCCCATCAGACCTCCTCAGTGTCAGACTTTCTCCTATCAGACCTCCTCCCATCAGACCTCCTCCCATCAGACCTCCTAACTGTCAGAACTCCTGCTATCAGACCTCCTCCCTGTCTGACCTCCTCCCATCAGACCTCCTCCCATCAGACCTCATCCTATCTGACCTCCTCCCGACAAACCTCCTCAGTGTCTGACCTCCTCCCATCAGACCTTCTAACCATCAGACCTCCTCCCATCAGACCTCCTCCCATCAGACCTCCCATCAGACCTCCTCCCATCAGACCTCCCATCAGACCTCCCATCAGACCTCCTAACTGTCAGACCTCCTTCAAACCTCCTCTCTACCAGGCCTCCTTCGGACCTCCTAACTGTCAGACCTCCCATCGGACCTCCTCCTCCCTGCCTCCTTTACAGTTCTCTCTCTTCCTCCCGTTCCTCAGCGGCCGGTCAGATCCCGACGATAGCCCTGCTGGCCTCGTCCACCACCACCGGAGTGGCCGCCGCCCCGACCCAAGTGCCCATCGTGGGGAGTCAGATGACCAGACAAGCCCGACGCCTCTACGTGGGAAACATCCCCTTTGGGGTCACCGAGGTGAACATGGAGGCGAGCAGGGATGGGGATCGTTAATATTTATCGATATCGTTAATATTTATCGATATAGATACCTTTATCGATACTCCTTATCGATCCGAGTCTTTATCGATCCGAGTCTTTATCGATACTTTTCTGTTATTTGGTGGAAAGACGATGCGACAATATTTAGCAAATAAATAATTGTATTTTAAATTAAATGTAATTTTTAATAAATGTTGGCGTCAGTAGTTTAATTATATATTCTAAAATAATTAGAGAAATATACAACTGTATTACTCATGTTTCTCGCCAAAAACTCAATTTCCCTTTTCCTAACGTCACAGTTGAACACATCACGATAACCTAATTGTCGTTTTACTGAGCCAATCTGAACACGTCTGAAACTTTATTTACTTTTCAAGCTAACTAGCTTGTATGCTGCCGATTACAACACGGATTTCACAATTACTATTGTAATAATAAAAAAAAAACGACCAGACTCGATAGTGGTATCGATAAGCCCAAACAGTATTGATTTTCGCTCAGGCTGCTGCCTCCGGTCACTCTGAGGGTCTCCGTCTGTGCAGGAGTCCATGGCAGAGTTTTTCAACGCCCAGATGCGCCTGGCCGGCCTCTCACAGGCCCCGAGCAACCCCGTCCTCGCCGTGCAGATCAACCAGGACAAGAACTTTGCTTTCCTAGAGGTGTGTGTTTTTAATATCCCACCACGTTCAAATAGAAAAGTCAGAATCTCCGTGGAGATCAAAGGTCAAAGGGGGAAGTCTGGTGCTTTGATCAGGTTTTAAAACATGGTCGGAGATGTTTTTCAGGGATCTTTGATGAACTCCAGCTTCATCAGAGCTCCTGCTGCAGCATTTTGGATCTGCTTGAGACTAGGCTTGTCCCGATCCAACATCTGGATCAGATCGGCCGCCGATATTCGCAAAAAACTGCGTATCGGCCGGCAGGAGAAAACCGATCCAGACTGCCGATCCATTAGAATTAGCACTAGCATCTCCTAACCCACAGCTCTGTGTCCTAACCATTAAATTGTTATCAGAGTAAATCCCTGTTCAACATGAGTCTGACAACTAAGTAAGTAGATAAATAACTTTAAACTTGAATACATGCTCTGATAGACCAGGATCGGTATCGCATCGAAAGTGAAAAAAGCTGGGTCGGGACATCCCTTCTAGAGACCTTTGGTTCAGAACAGTAATACAGAATTACAGCAGTCCTACAGGAACAAATGCACAAAGCCTTTTCTCTGCATCCCTCTTAGACAGGATGCTCCTCCTTCTGGAGGCTTTTTGAAAGGGGAAAGAAGGCAGTCCTAGAGACGTAGCGACCCGTGTGGCAGTGGTTGTAAACGGGCCTCTCCCCCCTTTGCTGTCCAGTTCCGCTCTGTGGACGAGACCACGCAGGCCATGGCCTTCGACGGGATCATCTTCCAGGGCCAGTCGCTGAAGATCCGGCGCCCTCACGACTACCGGCCTCTGCCTGGCATTTCCGAGCAGCCGGCTTTCCACGTCCCGGGTTTGTTTCCGCCTCCTTTTCATGCTCCCTGAATAACTAAATTCGGTCGCGTGATTTTAACTCCTTTTCTCTGCTTGTTGATGGGTAGGCGTTGTCTCCACAGTGGTGCCAGATTCCCCCCATAAGCTCTTCATCGGAGGCCTGCCCAACTACCTTAACGATGACCAGGTATTTACCTGACACCAGACTAACTGTCCATGCTCTCAGGCTCCCTCACTTTTCTCTCAAAGGCTACGTTTTTTTGACACTGAAACAAGCCTAAAATTTGGTTTAGTTGCTTTTTTTAAAAAGAAAAACAAACGTGTGATAAGGCTTCCTTT
The DNA here is from genome assembly GCA_907169785.1 of Menidia menidia. Lineage (NCBI taxonomy): Eukaryota > Metazoa > Chordata > Actinopteri > Atheriniformes > Atherinopsidae > Menidia > Menidia menidia. The sequence goes on along the minus strand of CAJRST010015224.1, from coordinate 34,521 downwards.
AGGAGTCTAAACAGCTGAATTAAAGTGTGTCGTAGACTGGAAAAGGATGGAGTGTTTGAGCAATAAGAAGCAAAGAATAACAACAAAGGAAAAAAAAGAACTGGATAACTTTAGGTCTTTGATTTAAATCAGTTGCTCATTAATCATATTTGAATATTCAGTGGTTATACCTTTCTCATGCTAAGCGTACTGATTTAAGAAAGGTAAGCAAAGTCTAGTATATTTTCATGAAAACCAGACAAAGTGACATGGAGTTCTTTCTGTTTTAAAGAAAAAGTCCACCTTAAGAAACTGTGAAGGAATAATGTTTTTGACTGGTAATGGTTGTTGCTTAAAACCTTATGAATCTTTATGTGCAGGTTTAATAAATAAAAAAAATTACCAGAAGACTGTAGGAATGCTTTGTTTACCAGCGAAAGCCAAAGGTGGACTTTTCCTTTGAGAAAGAGCGAATATTTTCTCTGATTTTACTCTCAGGTGGTAAATTATCATTAATTCTAACTGTCCATTCTGTCTCGTGGTTAACAGAGCACAAGCAGCCTGTTGTCTGTTATTCACTGACTCGTTTCTATGAATACTTAGTCACTTCCACTGCGTTGATACTCACAGCTCTTTCATTTTTGTCCCCCCACTTTGTCCCCAGCTAGGGGCCAGTAAGATCGTTAAGTCTGCGCTCATAATTTGTTCAGTAGTACTCATCTACTGCTGCCATGCCAACATGTAACACAAGGCAAGTAAGACATTCTGGTCCACACACGGATACACTGCGGGCCGGCAGGCTCCCTTTCTGGCTGCTTTCTCTCTCCCATCATGCTTTTCAAGCGCGCTTAGGACCCGGGCAGCTGCCGGGAAGGACAGCTGATCTGAGGGGATTAATGCAGGGGAAGCTTATTTAAGCTTTGATGTCGAGGTGAGAAGATGATGTGTTGACCTGCCGTTAGGTGGAATACAGCACAAAAACACCAACTTTTTAAACCTTTTTAAACTCCATTTACTGCACAGCCTGTCTTCCAAATATCTCGATTATCGCGATGACTTTACAGTCGTGTAAAAAAGGAAAACTAATTTTGTTATAATTTTTTGTTTATCAGGACATAATAAAATAAGAATTAATTTGCTCCCATGAAGGTGTAAAAATGAGGTAAATAAAGCCTCAGATAGTGATATTATTTATTGAACAGAAAACTCATTCATCCTCAGTCGAGGCCAAAGGTCTAAGTCATAGAGTAGAGCAAAGTGGATAAAGTTTGGCCCAAAAGCACCAACCAAACACGGACAGCTCTGAGCGGCTGTCAGCACGGTGGGGAGGGATGATGGTCTGGGCTGGTCCTGCAGCATCAGGACCATAAAGTCAGATGTGAGGCCCTCTGTCCCTCCACAAATAAGTCACATGTCATCTGAGGCTTTATTTACCTGATTTCCAGCTCTGATTTGGACCTGATATTTTTCATTTGTCCTGATGGGTAACACAGCTACACAATCCAGATTTAGACCTTTAATTCTTTTCAAAACGCGTCCTGAATTTTGATAAGAAAAAAATGTCCCGTAATAAACTGATTTCTATTTTTGTCTCTCCCACTATTTTTTTTAAACTAAAACTAAAACCCACTGGTGATTTAAACAGAAAGCAAAAAAATTATTTGCTAGACGATAAAAGCGGCCATCATTTTTGGCATTGTTGCAACTTTAAAGGCAGATCCCTGCACTTTTTTCCCTTCGCTTCCTCTCAGGAAAACAGCGTAGTGTAAAGAAATGAGCTGAACTTTGTATTTATTCACATTTCCATCCACATCAATGGGTTAAACTGATTGTGAGGGTCAAATGGACATTTAGAATTCACTCAGTAGACGGACATACTGACGGGGAGGCTGATTCCCGCTCTCAGACCTGGCCGTCTGACTCTTGTTTTACAGGTTAAGGAGCTCTTGACGTCCTTTGGGCCGCTCAAAGCCTTCAACCTGGTGAAGGACAGCGCCACCTCGCTGTCTAAAGGTTACGCCTTCTGTGAATACGTGGACGTCAGCGCCACCGATCAGGTAACGGAGCCCTCTGTGTCTGCGTGATTAGATTAGATTAGATTAGTTTGCTCTACTGGTCAGAGCTTTGTTTGCTCCTCCTGGTCAGGACTCTTGTCTCCCCCTCCTCAGGCCGTGGCGGGGCTCAACGGGATGCAGCTCGGGGACAAAAAGCTGATCGTCCAGAGGGCGAGCGTCGGAGCTAAAAATGCCAATCCTGTGAGCTCAGAGGGATTTCTCATTAACCAAATTAGCTAGAACTTGAATTAACCAGTATTATTCCTTGTTTTCTGTGAAGGGGTCTTGCAAAAAGCCCCAAAAAATGTTGGTCTTTTTTATTTATCTGATGATTTATTTATGAAAACAAACACTTTTTGTTTAAATGATGACGTTTAAAAGAGTTTAAATTATATTTTAACCTCAGCCGGCTTTGGATAAATGGCCACCTGTTTTATGAAGTTTTCTAAAAGAACTGACCAGCAAAAGGTCTGTATAGGTGTCTGGCAAAAAGCAACAAATGTTGTTGTTTTTTTATTTTATTTGATGATTTATTTAAGAAAACAGGGAAGAGAACACTTTCTGTTAAAATGCTAAAGTTTAAAAGAGTTTAAATTATACTTTAACCTCAGCCGGCTTTGATTTAAATAAATCATCAAATAAATTTAAAAAAAAATTTTTTTTGCTATGGATAAATTGCCACCTGTTTTATTAAGTTTTCTAAAAGAACTGACCAGCAAAAGGTCTGTGTAGGTGTCTTGCAAAAAGTAAAAATATGTTGTTTCTTTATTTATTTGATGATTTATTTAAGAAAACAAACACTTTCTGTTTAAATTATAAAGTTTAAAGGATATTTTAAACTCAGCTGGCTTTGTATAAATGGCCACCTGTTGTATGTGGTTTTCTAAAAAAACTGACCAGCAAAAGGTCTGTGTAGGTGTCTTGCAAAAAGCAAAATAATCTTTTTTTTATTTTTATGATTTATTTAAGAAAACAAACACTTTCTGTTTAAATTATAGCTTTATCCCAATGTACAGAATAGGTGAACATAAAAGCAAAATGTGGCGTGGTTTCAAACATTGCAAGTTAAAGATAAGCAACCTTGGTTTTGCTCCTCACATATCGAGAGGGGATCTGTTTCCAGAGTATTTATTTGTTTTAGCTCATTCCTGCAGAGCTCTCCCTCTGACTCGCTGCCCCCCCCCCCCACCTCCATCATAGAGACCCCGGTGACCCTGCAGGTGCCCGGGCTGCAGAGGCTGCAGACCTCGGGCCTGCCCACCGCGGTGCTGTGCCTTCTGAACATGGTGATGCCGGAGGAGCTGGTGGAGGACGACGATTACGAGGAGATCCTGGAGGACATCCGGGAGGAGTGCTGCAAGTACGGCAGCGTCCGCTCCATCGAGATCCCCCGGCCGGTGGCCGGCGTGGAGGTCCCCGGCTGCGGAAAGGTACAGACGCCAGTCCAGACCTGTCCATGTTCAGAGGTTGCTTTTAGTCCAAATCAGGACTCTTAAGCACTTTAGAACAGCCAATTTTAGTTCAAATCAGGACTCTAAGCACTTTAGAAAAGCCTGTAATAGGAAAGCTATTTAACTCATTGACTGCCAGAGTTTTTTGAGCATTTTGACTGATTTTTCAAGAGCCACAGAATAGTTTGTGCTATGACTACGTAAACACCGAACACAGCAAAAGAAAGAGTAGACTCTCTTCTTTCATCAGGAAAAAAAATGTGTTACTTAAGAAAAGCCTGTACTAGGAAAGCTATTTAATTCATTGACTGCCAGAGTTTTTTGAGCATTTTGACTGATTTTTCAAGAGCCACAGAATAGTTTGTGCTATGACTATGTAAACACCGAACACACCAAAAGAAAGAGTAGACTCTCTTCTTTCATCAGGAAAAAAAATGTGTTTCTACCTTATTCCGTTCTTCCTGGACTTGCGTCTCACCGGCGACATGTTCTCTCATAGAACCGTTCCCTTTTTCTTATTTGCCTACAGTCTATGCTCATCTCCCATCAAAAGTGGCACTGCCCCCTAGAGGGTCAATTTGTTACTACATACTCTGTCTAGAAGCCTGTAATAGGAAAGCTATTTAAACACTGATCTGGGATTTTCCCACTGCTTTCATGGAGACTTCTTTTTAAAGAAAAATCTGCTCAAAATTAAGTAGAAATCTCTTTGTCGTGTAGAAGTTTTTCTGTTCTTTTGACAAAATGAAGCCTGATACTGTTTATTTTTGCCTTTTTTTGTCCTTAAAGAAAAAAAAACAATATAGAAATCAACTTTTTTTTAAAAATTTGCATCTAATGTAATGCCAATATTTTTTGCAGTTTTTCCATAAACTGAAAATGCAAAATATCAATAAATACTGATAAACAAGAGTTTTTATTTAGGTTTTAACCATGCAGTGATTAAATAACTCTCAGAACAAATGAAAGAATCTCCGATTCTACATTCATTTGTCTCTCTCCTCCCTTTATTTTCTCTTTTTCCCCCTCTCAGATTTTCGTGGAGTACGTTTCTGCTGCAGACTGTCAGAAAGCCATGCAGGCGCTCACCGGCCGCAAGTTTGCCAACAGAGTGGTGGTCACCAAATACTACGACCCCGACATGTACCACAGGCACGAGTTCTGACAGCCTTCGTTCTGTTCGTCGTTTAGACGCCACACCCGGAAAAAAGACTCAGCTCCTGCTCATTTTAACACCCTGGACCCCAGTGTGAGTTCCCTCAAAGCTGAATTACTCCCCGCCTTTGCGCAACACACAACCTGAAATAAGCCTGAAATGTACATTTGCAGTATCTAATCTGACGTGTATCTAATCTAACGTAATACTGCCTGACAGAGCCAGAATGCACTACTATAACAGAAAAAACAGTCAAATGTTTAGATTTTCTTCCTTGAGCACAAAAAAAAAGCCATCCTGGTGATTTTTATGTGGCTGCGCCAAATTTATATTTTATTATTAATTTATTTATCTGTTTATTTATTATCCCAAAGTAACATTTCCTGCTGTATGCGCCACGTTAGTGTTCATAAACCTATAAATGCTGTTAGCTGTGCCGCTTCCGTAGACAAACCGTCGACTTGTTTTGTCAGAATTTAAATGGATTTTGTTAGATTAACCTCTACAAAGGGACTTTTGTAAACGTAGAATAGTTTTTCTGAAAAAAAACAACATTTATTTGACTGGGAAGACTCTGCGAGCAGCATGAATTAGCAAAAAGACACGCGGGGAGATTCAATTAGAGCAAAACGACTGGTTCAAGCCCTCTTTGTTTGGATTTAAGTTGGAGCTTCTTAAAGTCAAAGAGGGATTCCTCATGGCATCTTAAAGGTTTTTCAAAGGATCCGAGGCCCGTTTTGGTCCGAGGCTGTAGCTGATGTTTGTTGGTGCAGATTCTCATTCACCAGGTCCTGGTGACCCTCAGAGTCCTGAACTTCTGCTTGGATCTTAAAGGCGTTTCTCCTCTCAGCCTGGAGGCTTCTTCAGTTCTAAGCTACATAGTGGAGGATCGGCTTAAAGCAGCCCCCCAGACCATGAGTTAGCAATTCTACCTGTAGATGGTCTAAATGTCTAAAAGGTGAGTTTTGGTCCCAGTCCAAGCTGGGAAACCTCCTGGGAGGAGCCAAAAGGTGATTCCTAAACCCCTTTCCTCTCTTAAAAAATGGCCCTCAAAGCATCCTGCTCTTCTGTTCAGATGTGGACATTACTGTCCTCCCAGGGTGTCTTCTCCCTCAGATGGAGAACTGCTGAGTCATGGCCTCCGAACTACCAGCTTCATAGTCAAAACCAACCACCACATCAAGCACATTTAAATAAAAAACCCAGATCCTATTAAGCTAACGTAGCTATTTAGATAAAGTGAAGCTTTGTGAGGTGTTGGCGCATGTGAATGCATTCACACCGCCTCTGTAACTTTATCCAAACGTCAGGACTACTAGTTTAGTCTCTGCACACACACAACTTCCCCGGTGACTTTGAGAAGTACCATTCATTCAAACCTTTAAAATGAGCAGCTGAGAGCTGCTTCTGTCTTCAAGAAGACTGAAATCAAGCTGAATCAGCCCCCGTTTGAGTCCAAATCCATCTGAGCTCCTCGTTCTTAAACTCCTGGTTTCCCTTTAAGGTGAAGCAGGTGTGGCACATGTTGAGAAAAGCACCTGCAAATGATGTAGCTGGAGCACCGGTGAGGAGATTTATAAACATATATGAAATGGAAGCTTAAATTATCTATATAATGTTTAATCTGCAAGCCGATGATCCTGGAATGAGCCTCTGTTTCGTGTTTATCAGCGTAATAGGCTGAACATATCAACTCATGATAAACTACTGTATTTTATACGATTTTTGAAGAGCCGAAAAGGTCTGATTATTTTTAGTTTGTACAGTTCTGCCACTGCCATTGCCTTGAATAAATGCTTGCCTCCACTGTCTGGATGCTGATGTGTCTTTATTTCCAGCTAGTTATATCTATTAATTGAGTTGTATTTAAAAAAATAACACAAGTGAGAGCTGTTTTTTGTCCTTAAAAAATCCACCATCTGCTTTACATGTTTAAATATTACAATTGTTATTTTCTAATGTGATTTCATTTTCATTTGTAATTAGATTTGCCTTTAAAACCAGCATTTCATGTATCAATCAGCATCCATATGTTCATATATGTTTTCCTTTTTTTAGGTTGTTTTTTAATTCTCAAAAGGCTTATGGGTATGATTGTGCTGCTCAGTGCAAAGCTATATCTACAGTATATACAGATACAGATACCATGAATGACAGAAGCAGGAGTACAATACAGTGTGACAATAGAGAAGATCTGAAAAGGAGTCAACCAACCACGGATCTAAATGTAGAGGAGAGTGATTACTGAGAGGAGGCAGCTGAGGAGCACAGGTGAAGGGAAAGGAGCTGATGACCATCCAGGAGGGGCCTCAGGAAACCACAGGAAAACACAAATAATTTAGTTTTCTATCAAAATCACTAACACTTCAAGAGATGAAGGGACATCAATAACTTTTGCTACCAGATGCCTAACAGGAGCCAGATAAACTGAGCACATTACTACCCTAAAATGTTCTAATCTGAAATGTTTACTTTAATGTGATTAGACAATTTTAAGGTTAAACTCAAGACTACTTTTTCCTCGTGTCATTCTTTCGTCAAATTTTACTGCACTGTTTCCACTTTGTTTTTGCCTTTAATCCTTTTTCTGCCAAGTACATGTTTAAATCTCTTACGTGGATTTATTTCATGTTCATGCTTTTGTAAAGCACTTTGAGTTCACCATGTGTACCAAATGTGCTGTAAAAATAAACGCGATTCGCTTGTAATTACTTCTAATGGACAACAGGTGGCGCTAATTAGACATTTGGTTGGCGGGGAAACTTCTCCCACATTTGGTTTATATTAAACAAATATCAAACGCAAAATTTCTCTATTTATTGGCATACATTAAATAGTATCTGCTACCTTAATTTTAGTTATTTTCAGCATAAGAAAATGTTTTGTTTTTTTTGGGACCGGATATGCAATGGTAATTTATGCGTGACGTCAGAGGACGCGGCCATGACGCCGGTCGTCAACAGCCCCGGTTTGACAGATGTTCGTCGGGGGGAAAGTCGCCTCCATTCAGCGCCGAGCAGCGGACGACGGCGACGGAGGCTCGCTTTTGGATTGTTTTTCGCCGCACCGACTGAAACATGTCCGGGGAAAAGGCGACCACCTCCTGCAACAAGTTCCAGGCCAACGTGTTCAACACGAGCAAATGTCAAAACTGCTTCAAGTCCCGCGAGCTGCATCTCCTTGGCGACCGCGACGTGGAGCAGGTACGTGACCGTTAAGGATGCAACCGTTACCGTTAACCCCCAACCGTTTTACGTTTAAAAACTCTCACTCATTCATTGCAAACCTTTGTCAAAAATTGGCATTCACAGTTTTTTTTAAATACATTTTTAGGTGAATTCATATGTAAAATACCGAGTAAACGCGTTTCATTAAAAAAAAAAAAAAAGAATTTGCTTGATAATCGATGGAGAAATTGAAGTTACTTTTGGTTCATTTATTAGCCCAAAGAAGGGATTCTTTGACTGTTTTACTTGCAAATGAATGTTTAAATACTTCTAGAGGATGTTTTCATGAACATGATGAGTAGCAGAAACTTTTCTTTGAGAGTGCCAACAACGTCATTGTTAAAAGGATATTATGGATATTTTTAAATTGGAGAGTGATAAATCAATTACACCAAAACAGTTTAAATTAATAATAAACATTGGGTTATAAAATTATCCTTTCAACATTTAGTTTGAAAGAAAATACACTTAATAAGACTTCTTTAGTGATAAACCTTCCCCACAAAATTACCCAAAATTAAAACATGCATTTTGGACCTCATTGTCTGGGCAAATGAAGACATCATCTGGACATGGATGAAGGTTTAAATTATTTAAATATTGACTTTAAAGACAGTAAAGATACTGACTCAGTGCAACACGGTAATACTTTCAAATGGAAATAAGTTCATTTTTAGATAACAGAGAGAGAAACCCTCCCTCATTTAATGGATTCCTTTGTCAACTATATCTAAAAAGAACAAACTCACAGCTCTCAATTAAAATGTCTGGGTTTAATCTGAGCTGTATTTGGCCCCTAAAAGCTTTTTGACGCTTTGTGCATCCATATTCCCAACATTTTATAATAAACATTAGAGTATTTCATCTTCATTTAAACCAGGTTTCATCAATCAGTGGATATAAGTTTTGGGGAAATTTCTTTATGAACAAGCTGCCCTAGTAGCTGAACAAAGTGATGTGTGTCTGTGAAAGTGTTTTTATAGCTTCATTTGTCACATCTGAAAAGCAGGTGATAAAAATCCTGTGGCTTCCAGGACGGGAAACCAAGCTTCTGCATCACCCAGACGGCAGCTCCCCCAAGACAGCTAATGATTATTAAGATTTGTCAAACCTCCTCATCTGTTCTAAATCTTCAATCCTTTGATTATTCTAAGAACTGAGAAGTAAAATCACCAAGTGCTGTAGTGTAAAAAGTCCTTTGTTCAGCGTCCCGGAGCAGCAGAATTATCGTCAGCCGAGTGCTCTTAAAGTGTTGAGCGAACAAAGTCTTCTTTCAGACTAAAGACGCCTACTGCTTTGCTGCATAATTAGATTAACACTGGAGCAGGATAAGGAGTTTACACCGTTAACTGTGGCTGGGTTCGCTGTGTTGAGGAGGCAAAAATACATTTTCAGCCTCTACTGGACTTGGATGGATGTCAAATATAGTTTCTGACGCAGAACGTGGAGTATCTGAAACGGGTATTTGAATTGTTACCCCATAAGCACCTCCTTGTTTTATTATTTATAAATCTGTTCAGTCATTTTGCTTTAGATTATCGAAAGAGACGAGTGCTTTTTGAATTCCTGAGAAGCCCTAAGCAGTGGTTTCTGTCTAAAAACAACCAGCTGAATGTCCGTTAAATGGTGAAAACAATGAAACAATGATGCTCTAACCCTACATTTCAGCAGAAATATTTATTTTGCACGTGTTTGCTCTCCGCCCTTTTAAAACCTGGTGCTGCTGGCCTGTCATGCACAGGTGATGTGAGGAGACGTGCTGCATGCCTCGCATTGTTGCAGTATGCTATCACAGCCCGTGCCTGGATCCCCGCTCTGTAATTACCGAGCTCAGTTTTACTCTGACAGAGCTGGAAACGGCTCTGTTTTTTCACGTGTTTACCTTTCAGAGAGAATCACCTGACGCGTGAGGCTTCAGGACGTCTGGGTTTGTGTAGATTGAGAATCTTAATAAGTGATGTATTCAGTCTGAGCGGCTTTCCATTCGCTTATCAGACCAAGAAAACATCTACATGTGAGAGTCTGAAGGCCAGGAACAAGACTTTTGATGGCTTTCGGTTGTCTCAACCGTCAGTTTAATTATTTTAGTTTGCACTAACAGTCAAGTGGAGACCAACAGATTTCCCAGATTATAATAAAGAAACAAATTACTGTTGTTTCTAACTCATTCAGACAGGCTTCTGTGCTCTGATCTGGAAGACTGTTTGTCTGGAAATGTTGATGTTCACCTTCACCAGAAGTCAACAGTTCGTTTGCTGCTGATTGGGTTAATCATACCAATAATTAATATATTCTGATAAGAAAACTGAAGGCTGTAGTAAATCAACATTTTCTGCTTTCTCCTTTAAAATATGATAATTTCCCGCTCATGTTGTTTGATAATGATTCTCATTAAAAATCGACGTTCGGCTTTAAGGGAATTAAACGTTTTAAATAAAAAGTAACATTTCGAGCAGCCCAAAGATCAGAGAAGAGAGAGAGAAGAGAAAAAGAAACCTTCCCTCTGTTTGAGGGCCCTGGTGCCTCAGCGGGTTTGGCAGGTTGTGAGCCTCCAAAGAGTCGTCTGTATTTCTGTCAACAAGCGACATCCAAAGTAAATGAAAGGATGCTTCATCTGAACGACACCTCATTGCACACTTCCTGTGTTGGCCCTGATGTGTATTTTTACCCTGAAATAATGTTTGCTGTTGTCTTTCCCGCCAGGCGAAGCCCATCTACTGCAGCTGGCTGTGTTTGGCCCCGGTGGGCACAGACTTCGACAACCCCGTGCAGCGCTCCCGGGTAAGACTTTAGTGGGTTTCAGCCCCCTTCCCCCCAAAACCAGCGGTGTGGTGACTCTGTTCCTGTGTTGTGGTGTCAGAAATGGCAGCGGCGCTTCTTCGTCCTGTACGAACACGGCAGCCTGAGCTACGCCCTGGATCAACAGGTGAGAAACTCCCGGTTGGGACCGGCTTCACTAGTCCCGTGCAGGGCTCAGGCGGCCATCTTTAGGCCAGATGTTGTGTGCAGAACCACGGCAGATGCTTTTGGCTTAGCCGCTTCTTTAATGCCGCCCCCTCTTCCTCGCTGTGATCCCCTCCGTTTTAATTCCCTCATCCCTCATTCCCCGAGCTGCCTGCTGTTCAGCTGCCATTAATCCGGCTGTCAGTCTTGGCTTGGAGTCGCAGTAAACATGATTCTTTAAAGGGGACATATTATGCAAAACCAAGTTTTCAATCATTTGATTATGTACATTTGGGACTGTGGAGGGCCTATCAGCAGGCAAAGTGTGAAAAAAAAAGACTCATTTTTGTGGGCTGCCTCAGTCTGAATCCAGGAGATAAATCAGGAGGTTTCAGGAGTGGGTAGTTTCTGACGTCATTAGCTCTAGCTCATTATAATATTCCAGCCTTTCACCTGCATGTTGCCCCCCCCCCCTCAGCTTACTCCGCCTATCTGTGGCAGACGTCGTGGTAGCGTGAGCGTTAGCATGGTAGCGGTAGCATGGTAGCGTTAGCGTGCCGACATGGGCACACCTCCCGGAAGAAGTGGGTGGATTGCCTGTGTCTCATTTGCATTTAAAGAGACAGGCACTCCAAAGCGAGCGCTCTGAACGGGGCTGTTTTGGCAGGGGGACTGAACTGCTATTGGGCTTCATCCTTATGGGATTTTGACCAAAGCTTGTCACAGACATTACATTAGGACACCAGGGAACTAGTTTAACTTGTTGAAATAGGGTATTTAATGTGCTGTGACCCCGGTGCTCTGGTTCTCCCGCAGCCCAGCACGCTGCCTCAGGGGACGGTCAGCATGAGTCTGTGCACAGATATCTCCGACGCGGAGTCCCGGACGGGCCAGAGAAACGCCCTCTGCATCAAAACCCCGGAGCAGGAGATATTCATCCGCGGTGACAACAAAGAGATCATTAACGGGTCAGCACCCCCTCCCACTCCCCCTCCACTGAGACCTTCCAGGAGCTTTAAGGGTTGTGTCGGCCGCCTCTGACCGGCCGGATGTCTCTGTCCTTTTCAGCTGGAGGGAACAGCTGTCCGCCTACCTGCGCACAAACAAACACAGCCAGAAGAAAAAGCGGAAGGTCGAACCCATCGCCAATCAGGTAGCTTAAAAAATGCCCGCGGTTCACACGTAAACATCAGATCCGGCGTTTTTTTTTTTTTGTAGATATGTTTATTGATTTTTTTGGGTTTAATAATAACAACAAAAACAACAACAAAACACAAAACAAAAGCTCAGCAGTGCAGTCCAGAGATAAGAGGAAATATAAGATGGGGGGCATACATACTTCCATCGTTGTATAGTACACATCTAAACATTCATAAATGCTCGAGACAGGATGGTAGACACGTGTCCTTCAGCATAGTCCAGGAAGGGCTTCCATATGCGTCCAAAAATGTCAGTCTTAGAGTGGACGAGGCATGTTAGAAAGTCTAGAGGGATATATTCCAAAATGAGCTTCTTCCACCCAAAAATTGTTGGAGATTTATTAGAAATCCATTGTAAGATCCGGCGTTTTAATTCGCTATTTTCAGGCTGTTTAAAATGATATTGAAACATGAAACGGAATGAAAGAAAAAATAAAAAGTGTTTTCCATTTTTAGGAGCCAAGCCCGGCAAAGATGGCCGCAACCGATCTGAGCTTTGCGCCCACTGAAGGAGCCTCAGAGGGGACCCCGGTCAGGACCAGCACAGATCCTCAGGGTCCGGAGTGGATCCCTGCCGGTACAGCACAAGTCCAACACTCTCAGCCAATCACAGCCACTGTCCTAACACCCTGCAGACGTCCACAGACTTGCAGCCTTTTATTTGGACTCTGTGCTTTAGCCCCGTGGAGCGGGTACAGACTCGCTGCCGTGGGAACTGGCTGGAGGAGTTTGTTGTTTGAACAGGATGTAGACTTACATAAACACAGCGACAGAAACGCAGTGAGAGATGAGCAGGAAATTCTGAGTCTCTGACCCTCAGGCATCATTAAAGCCAAGCTGCAGACATGATCCATAAAAGAGCTCTTAAACGAGTTCTAAAAGCTGGACAGTGGGGTGGTCCAGCACCCATCTGGCTCCAGACTTAAAGCAGGTCTGATGTCTGCTGCTGCCTTGGGCTCCATCAGAGGAAGAACTGCTCAGTCACTGTGTCTGCCTTCGTCTCAGTTCTTACCCTCACATATTAGCTACTTACTACTTCCATAAAATTCAGAAATCTTGAATCAGGTTTGTTGAGCACAGCCTTAATAGAAATCTAGACCTAGAAATCTGAACAGAAAGTCTGAAATCTACATTTTTAATGAATGTCATCGTGTTATTTCTGGTTGTAGAGTTTTTCCTTTAGTGATTTGAATGGGGATTAACAGCAGTTTGAAGGACTTTTTACAGGATTTAAGAAGCTTTTCTCTTCAGTTGTTATGTTCTCAGTCCCTCCAGCAGAGGTGGAGTGAATCCAGCCTTATTTCAGATCCAGGCAGAGATTTCCATCAAAGGCAGTTACCAACATGCCGCATACAGTTAAGGTTTTCCAATGGTGTTAAGCTCTGTGAGGTTTTCAGAAAACCTTCAGGTTAGACGAGGCTGTTTTTAGCTTTGGAATCGCATCTTTCTCTGAAGGCGTTTAGCAGGTTTGCAGAACCTGGATCGTCTTTTTGACTGAAGGCCCGAGCAGCATTTCCCAGGTTAGAGGATGATCACCGCTTTATGGTTAGGCCCTCCTCTTCTTCCTTGTTTGCTTGTGGCTGTTGCAACATGTTAAATGTCAAAGAAGTTTGGTTATGTTTTCAGTCAGGATTACGTCTAAACATGTGTTCCTCTCTCCTGTGCTGATGTCTTCTTTGTCGATTCACGATGATGTCACTGTTATTAGTCTGTGAGCCGAGTCTAAACAAAACGATAAATGGTTCTGTTGATGCTCCCATGGGAACGTTACGCCTACCCATCAACAAGAGAAACCGTTCCTCTAAAAGTCTGCACGCAATATACTTAACAAAAACTAAGACAAAACGGATAAAAGTGGGAAAACGAAATCCCCCCGTCGACTGGGCAGCTGGTAGGAGCTCCTTTAGGAGCGGGAAGCGTCTGGATGACGTTATCGTTCCTTCACGTGGTTTTGGAGGAATTTTGGCCCACTCTTCCAGGGTTACTTCAGATCTTTGACATTTGTGAGTGTGGACTTCAACAATCTGTTCTTGTTGTATTTACCTCGTTTCCCGACCTGTTGCAGACCAAAAGAAGGGAAAAGAGTATCCTGTAAGAGGTCACATCACGATGCTGTTGGGACGAAAAATGATCTAAAAACATCTTATACACCATCTGCTATTTTTTCCCCCCAATATATTTATTGATTTTTTTGCATTGCATAACAATTCAAAATAGAAGATTAACACATAACACCCCCCCACACACACAGACCTAGGCTAAACCCGCAAATTTCACCTATATACAACTTAGCTTAAGAAATGTATACATTTGAAATCAAGTACTCCAATGTAATAAGGATACCGCTAAAAAATATAATGAAAAACAAATAAATGAAACATAAAAAAATACAGAACAACTTAGAATAAATAAACATTATATCTCAGACTCGATAATGCTCATACACCATCTGCTATTTAAAGGTCCAGTGGAGGATATTTTTATCTGTTTTGTGATGAAGGTGCAAACGGATAAGGCTTTTAGTTTAGTGGCAGAGACTCTGTATTTCTTCCTTCCTAAAACAGACACAGACACATTATGGTGGATTGGTCTCCCTGCCCTGCGGATACAAACCTCATAAGCCCTTTCTGTGATGTGTTTTCCCCCCCAGGCAGCGGCCCTCCGAGCAGCTCTGCCTTCGACTCGGTTGTTGGGAGCTCCGGACAGATTCAGGGCGAGGACAGGAGGTAGGAGAGTAATCTGTGAAGGGGGTTTCTGTTTTCAGCAGGTTTCAGAACAATGTGGGTGAATCTGTGACGGAGCCGTGGGATTCCGAGCAGTATGGTTTTTATTTTCTCTCCTACGTTTCCATGTAATCTCTGGGTGACGCTGACAGCCACTTAAAGAGGGAAAAAGGGGTAAATGTGCAAGCAATTAGCACAAAGAACATCCCCTGTGCCCCCCCCCAGCATGAAGCCCAACACACCGCTAAACGGCGGATCAAAGGGCCGCGCTACCCCTCCATCAGACATCGGACCGCTGCCTTTTTTAAATTTAGCTGCAACAAACCCTCCCAGTTTGTTCCCCAGCAGCAGGGGGACGGCTCACATGAGGAGGATTCATGTCAGCTCTTCACTCTCGTTGCCTTTTTGGGAAACAAAAACACAAAATACTTATCCCCCCCCCAAATAAGGCCATAAATTCCAAAAGGCTGGTGTAATTAGATATCTGCTGCCTTGTTTCTCATGACCTCAACGCTGACAGTCCGCATGCCTGTCAGAGAGTAGAGCTCAGTCCACGCTGGGTTTTTGGGGTTTGGAGGTTCTGCTGGGACCCCCTGTGTCCTGCTCAGAGACTGCCCGCCTCAGTCTGTTCCCTCCAAACTCAGACAGGTTTTCCTCACTTTGGTAGAAGGCCACAGCTTTTATGTTTACGTTTATGCATTTGGCAGACGCTTTTATCCAAAGCGACTTACAGAGTAGACACAATATCACATTTCTCATCACTATGACAATAAGCTATATAGAGGAGAAACACTGATCAGAGTCAGTGGTGAGATAGAGATAGAGGTAGAGGAGACTACAAAAGGAGCTGTGGGGAGATAGAGGTTTTATACACTGACCTCCATCTCCGAGGGACAAACTCCATTTTACTGCTGTGGGATGTTCACATAAACGATCAGCGTGGGTTTATCTTCCGATGTTAGATTCGTGCTATGACTAGTACTGATGGTATCGGAACAGGAGAGGCAGACTAGTGTTTTCCACTGAACCGTGCCTGACGTTTGTAACAGAGCGAACCGATCCGCCGAGCATTCAGAGCGTTGATAGTTGATAATCGCATGGTGTTCGGTGACTGGGGAAACTCTCCGTGCAGCTTTTTCCGCCGGTGCTCTCAGTCTTTGACGCCTGCTGTCATCCTGCACAAAGCCCCTCTCGCTAGTCTCTCAGCAGCAGTTTTTCTTCTGCACAGGTGCTGTTTAGGGCTCATTATCAGGCTCGGCGTTTTACAGGTGTTACAGGAAATGATGAAGGAGCTGACACACATACTCACACACACACACACACACACACACACACACACACACACTCACACACACAAACAGCTTGTTTGTTCTCAGGAAGATACCTTCCAGGAAGTTTGTTTTTGAGCTGATGCCTTGACAGGCATCAACACTGGTATTTGTTCAGTGGCATTTGCTTTTCTGCAGGGGGGGGTGCAGTGCATTCTCAGATTGTAATGAAAATGAAACCATGTCATCATGTCTTATTTGTTCATTTATTTTCTAATTATTCTCAGCTATGAAGTCCAAACCAAAAACTTGGTCAAATGAAGAAGACGGTGCTGTGGACTGAGATCTTAAGTCATTTCTTGTGTTTTCAGGTCTGCAGAGCCAGTCACCAGGAAGGAGCGCGTGGGGGGGGCAGCTGTCCCCAGACAGGGCCGGATGGAGACCCGCACCAGCAAGAGAGAGGTAACCACGCCACACCCACCCAGCGTGGTCACCACCACCACAGCCCGGGCAGGTCGAGGTGTCGGGCAGAGGCCACTCTGCTGGATCTGATTATCTGAGTGGCAGGTCAGACGGGTTCTGACATATTTCACCACTTTGTTTATGTTTATGCATTTGGCAGACGCTTTTCTCCAAAGCGACTTAAAGAGTAGACACAGTATCACATTTATCATCACTATGACAATAAGCTATACAGAGGAGAAACACTGATCAGAGTCAGTGGTGAGATAGAGATAGAGGTAGAGGGACTACAGAAGGAGTTGTGGGGGGATAGAGGTACGGGTTAGGGTTAGGATAGGATGTGATCACCTCAAAGTGAGAGCCAGAGGGAGTCTCCCACTTCCTCCAGGAGCTCTTCCAGTTCATGGAGCATGTTGTCATTCTTCTCACATGTGACAATTTGTAACTCCAGTTGTATTTGCTTTTCATAGCCTAAAAGAGCCTGTTTGTTTTTGGGTTGCATGATTCCGGATTTATGTAACACCCCGTGGTGTTATGTTTCAGCCAGTAAACGACCGACCAGTTCAGCTTGTTCTGACATACAAATATTTGCTTTATTTCTACTAATAACACGAGAAGCTGGATGCCATGGCAGTGAGCGGACACTTAAAATCACACCGATGCCATATCTGGCTGCTCTGTGGAAAAAGCCTGATGTCATGTCATTTCCAAAGAGCCCCTCTCATGTCTAATCGGTGCATTTTTGTGCTGGTAGATGCAACGGCTTACTAACGTCAGCGTCTGAGAATAAAAACCGAATACCTGACCGAGCTTGTTTGTTTCCAGATGACGGTAACAAACCATGAGCATGTAGTTCTGACTAATGCTGCTGTGGTTGTGTAATGATTAAGACCAGTTACTGTGTCCAGCTGTACTCAGACTGGCTCTGGCTGTTCTGGATGAGAGATCTCACTTTACCTCTAAACTAAAGGAACAGACCTGATCCAACTCTCCTCCGGCTGATTGGATCTGTGTGTAAACCAGAGACGGACCCGGTTCAGTGTCGTCTGTCTTTAAAGTTTTCATTCAGTCCATGCTGCTGAAAACCACACGATGAGAGCTGATCTCAGACGCGTTGAAGGGTGAAGCCCGATGTGTCGGGGCACGTTTGTCCCCTTGGCGTGTGTCGGCAGGTGGGAGAGCGGCGCTGAATCATCCGGCGCCGCTCTCTGTTTGGGAACAAAACTGGTTTTGATGCCCTGAAGGCGTTCAGCCCACCTGCTGCATTCCTCCTCGCAGCTTCTTTCCAGGGATTCCTCAGAAGTCAAACCCGGTCCGGTTCGGTGGACCTCTGAGTCCGAGTGAGCGTCTCGAACCTCCTCTGAGATGTTTTACATTTCACACGATGGCTTCCAGTTTACGGCCGAGCCCACAGAAAGTTCCCAAACACACGGAGTCCCCGTTAGCTGCTCTCGGCTGCACATCTGTTTGTGAATCATAGCTTTTGTGTGTTTCTGGGCCTGACCCCGGTGATTAAGCTGGTGAGTAAGCCCCTAACAAGTGTCTGTGTGTTACAGTATCCACAAAACACAAAACATTCATCAGAAACTTCCCACAGGGTGATCCATCAGAGAAGATCACAGCATCTTCAGACTATTCTGTTTCCTACAAGTGATTTTAGTTTTTATGGTGACGTTTGCTCCCAGACGCGCATCATCCTGGGAAAGGGTTGAGAAATGAACCCGCCGTATGCAGCATGCCGTACAGCACCAATGAGCTCAGATTTTCCACAACTAAGCAAGAAGGACGTCATTTAGTCCAGCAGGCAGCAGAGGCTACGGGCTGGGATGAGTGAGAAGTCGTCTCAGAACATTTGGTGTAGATTTTTTATTTGTTTATTTATTATTAGGATCCCTATTAGCTGTGCTTTACACCCAGCTACTCTTCCTGGGGTCCACATCATTAAAAATACAGTATACAATGTAAATTCGTGAACATGTTTGACAGATGACAAGTATCATATAAATATCAATAAGACTGAACATTCAAAGAAAAGGGGAAAATTACAATTTAAAATTTTGAATTTAAACATTTTATGAATAAGTTACAATAAATTAAAACATGAAACTATTTCATTTATAGATAAGTTGCTCCTAAAAACTTCTTAAGTTCCATTTTAAAAGCAGACTTATGTACAATTTTTATGAGAATTAATGGCAATGAGTTCCATTCTTTCATTCCTCTGTAAGTAAGGCCTCCCCTGTTCAAAGAGCTCCACATCTACTCTGAGCCCCTTCCAGATGAACAAGCTAGGTGAGGATTGGAATAGGAATCAACATGCAAATTGACAGTTTTACCTTCCAGCTCAGCTCTCACCATAAAACACCTGTCAGCCATCAGGGAGACGCTGAGATCAGCACGTTACTACAGATCAAAATGGACTTCCAAGACTAGTTTCTATTGTGGGAGAGTAAATCCCTTCAAGGGATGCAAAGGAAACTCTATGTGAAGGAAAAATAATGAAACATAATCAGTCATTTTTCAGGAAGTCATGTCAGTCTGACCAAAACCAGATATTTAAAACCTGCAGCTGAAGTCAATCTACATAATTAAATACAAACATTATTTGTCAAAGTTTAACAATTAAATCCAATAAGGAGTCTGGGAGCATTCTGCATTTTGGCATCCTTTCTTTTCGAAACGGTGTTAGCATCTCTTCTATTAATTTTGATTTATTTAATCTTTTTTTTAAACTTGCAAATGTCCCAGTTTGTGTCTGTGTCTTTTTGCTCTTGGCTGTTATGGCAGTCTTAAATCGTTCAGCCTCTCAGGTAGCCTCATAAACACTGTAACCCAGGGCAGGAGAAGGTCAGAGGAGCCTATCCAGAGATTCCCAGAACAGCTTCTTCCTTTCCTCCCCTCCAGGCCTCTCCATTCAGCAGAGATGAGCTCTGTTTGAGGCGGTCAGTCAGGGAGCTGTGTCCCTCTCTCTGTTGTGTCCTTGGATAGTTTTCAATGTAAATGCAAGAAAAGAAAAGTACAAAGGAGGTTCTGTGTAGATTAAAGTGGTCATTTTTTCTCGTTAAAGTGGTTATGTAAGAGAGAAGAATGAATCTTTTGAATATCAGAGGCCCGAGTACAAAAAAGTGCTCCCTTGTTCCGTTTAATGCTGCGTAATCCCGACCTGAAACGGACCGATACGCACTGTTGGAGCCACTGCGAAACGGGACACTCGTTTTAAAATGCAGGACGAAAGCTGCATCCTGTCAGACACCATTTACTCTCTGAAACCTTTTCACATCCAAATCCACATCCAAATCTAATCATCTGTGTGCAGTCTGCTCACGATGTGGGTGAGGCTTTAACAGAGCTTAGAGCCGTTTGGGCTCCCAGCAGGCCTAATCCTTAAACCGAGTCTCTGCCAAGCCTCCAGCAGCCGGTTTCTCCGGCCGATGGCATGCGGGCTGCATCCTGACTTGGGAAACACTTCACGTACAGTGGGGGAAATAAGTATTTGACCCCTTGCTGATTTTGCAGGTTTGCCCACTTACAAAGAATGCTTATTTTTCCTCATCAGATGGTTATCAATTTTTATAAATTCATATGATGTGATTTTCTGGAATTTTCTTTGGGATTCTGTCTTTCACTGTTACAATGAACATGTGATTAAAGTTATAGATCGTTGCATTCTTTGTAAGTGGGCAAACCTGCAAAATAAGCAAGGGGTCAAATACTTATTTCCCCCACTGTATCTGCTTCTGTGAAACCCTGAGTCTGACAAAAAGAGGTCTTAACTCCAGCTCTTCAATCATGGCCGTTTTTTTTCCCCCCTCTGCAGAAACTGCCATCGTGTGCAGACGTGGTCCAAACTGAGGCCCCCCCCCCTCAGAGAAGAGCCAAATCTCTGGACCGAAGGACCTCAGACACGGTCATGACGGTAAGGCACCGCAGAGATTCACAGATAGGACGCTTAACTAAAGGAAAACGGGGTGAGAGTTCAGGACCGAGGAGCCTCAAGTTCAAGAGCTGCTAGTTCACGTTTATATTTCCAGGAAGCGGCAACTGGAAACCGTGTTTTTATGGTGGTTTCTATGGAAGCATTTTAGCGTTTTACAGTGGAAGGCAGAGGGAACACAGAGTACAGGTTACTGTTTTTACTCACCCCTTATCAAGATTCAATCGACAAGATAAAGAGTTCAAAAAGCTTAAAACTTTTGTTTTAGGCTGCATTCCAGGCTGATTTGATCCCCCAAAAAATGGATTTGCTCATCAGCAAATTAAATTTTCCTTTCATTTCGTGGATCTACATTTACAGTCTTAAGATAATTAGCAAAAGGTATGAAGTCATCCTCCCCTCCTCTTCTTCCTTCATAATTTTTGTGTCTCCTCCGTCCTTCCACCTCTGATCCAGAAATGGTTAAAATATTTTGAGGGATGGAGGAGACACTTTGAGAAGGAACCATTAAATTATATTTAAAAAAATTCTCTGACATCTGGAAGTGGCATGACGTGAATCCCACGTTGAAGCATAACTATTCAAGTTATATCTGCAACATTTTTATTACAGCCGGATTTACTGAACTTCAAGAAAGGCTGGATGGTTAAACTGGAGGAAAATGATCAGGTAAAGTAAGAAAAAAAAAAAGTGTTTTCAAGGGTTTCCCTGAAATCAGATGTTTTCATTTCATTAAAATGTCGTCTGCTCCCTCTAGTGGAAGAAATACTGGTTTGTGCTCTCGGCGGACAGTCTGAGATACTACAGGGACCCCTTAGCTGAGGAGGTAAAGCCCGTTTCTCACAAACTCAAAGAGAAACTGTCACCTGCTCTCTAATGCCTCAGTGTCTCCCTCCTCCTCTTTCAGGCCTCAGATCTGGAGGGTGAAATCGACCTAGCAAAGTGTTACAGCGTCTCAGAGTATCAGGTGCAAAGGAACTACGGCTTTCAGATCCACGTAAGACCTCATTCCGGCTGCTGTCTAATCCAGTGTTTTTCAACCTTTTTTGACCCTAGGTAACTTTTTTCATTGAAAAAATCACGAGGCACACCACCAACCAAAAATGTCAAACAAATCTGTAGCCGCCTATAGTAACACTATAATTATTCTTATTTTATCCTTATCTTATTTTAAGTGTCTTGAATAGGAATCAAATAAACACAAAAATGTATTTTTATCACATTTTATATTTCTTCTTTTAAATTGCTCTTAACATGTCCACTTCAATATACAAAATTATATACAAAATCTAGTCATAAGGAATTATTACATGATTACTCCACCAGTCACTAGAACAGCACAGACACTCAAAAATGGCATACTATTTGCAGATAATTAATTCCTTATCAAAAAATCTTTTTAGACCAATTATATGAAATGGGATGATATTCTACAGCACACCTGACCATCACACTAGTGTGCCGAGGCACAGTGGTTGAAAAACACTGGTCTAATCTGCCGAATAAACAAGTCTTTCAGTGATACGTTTAAATGTCGCAGACTCTGAGGGGCGTCTTCACGCTGTCGGCCATGACAGCAGGAATCCGCGAGAACTGGATCCAAGTGCTGATGAAGAACGTGCACCCAGCCAACGCCCCTGATGTCGCCAGGTGAGCGGCCACAGTTTCCTCAGCAGCAGCTAATGTTCAAGTTACTCCGTTCTGAAGATCTGAACGGATGCTCAACTGACTGGTCGAAGAGTTAAAAGACATAGAATTAAACCCTTTAAAGCCCGATCCAAGAAAAATAGGATGAATATTGGATTTTTTGGAAGTCTTTCTTTGGCCCCTCAACAACATATGAAGAAAAAAAACAGGAATTGTTTTGATCAAATTGGCGTGCAATAAGTCAAAGATATATTTTGGTGTAGTCTTCTACTGGCTGTTATCAGGTATATCTGAATGTGTACAACAGGGGTTTGAGCAAAGCTTTTATCACTGAATGATGCAAAAAGTCTCAGATCCAAAAGACTTCAGAAACCGTACGTATCAAATATGATACATTTGGCATTATAGGGTTAATTTATTATATGTCTTATAATGAAAAGGTCCTCAGAGCTCCCAGACGCTTTGAAAATACTTTTTAAAAAGATCTTTATATTCAGCCAATTGTCCAGAACTTTCTTTAAAATGCTCCATATAGTTTTAAAATAGACCTCCTAGTTCCACCCTGGATAATTTCTGACCTTCTAACCCCTTTGGTGTATTCTCAGTTTACCCGGCCCCCCCGAGGTCCTGCCCAAACCAGATGTGACGCAGGACTCTGACGTAATCACGGACCGACGCCCCCCCGCCAAGCCCCGGAGCCTGAAGGAGGAGAGGCAGGACGGAAATCACACAGCCTTCGACTGGGCCGAGTTCAGGCCTCAGGCCAAGCTTACGGCGGAGGCCGAGAGGCAGGAAACCGGCCCCCCGCGCTCCCTGGAGCTGGACTACCAGGAGAGGCGGAGGAGGCGGGAGGAGAGGAGGCAGCGGTACGAGAGAGAGCTGCTCATCTCTTTTGGGCGGGAAGAGAGCGGGGAGAAGGTGTCCGACGGCACCGAGCGAGCTCTGAGTCCAAAGTCCCAGCGGAGGGTGGAGGAGGAGATAGAGGAGTGCTGGAAGCAGGTGGAGAGGACCGTGTTCAGGGCGGAGAGGACGCTGCCCCTCAACTCTGAAGCCAGAGACACAGCAGAGGTGGAGGAGCTTCTTCTTCTTCTGTTTGCTCTCCTGCTTTAAACCTCAGTGTCTGTTTTTCTACCTTCAACCATTAACTCATTGACTGCCAGCCATTTTCAGAACAGAGAGTCCCATACTGCCAGAGTTTTTTGAGCATTTTGACTGATTTTTCAAGAGCCACAGAATAGTTTGTGCTATGACCATGTAAACACCGAACACACCAAAAGAAAGAGTAGACTCTCTTCTTTCATCAGGAAAAAAAATGTTGTTTCTACCTTATTCCGTTCTTCCTCGACGTGCGTCTCACCGGCGCCATTTCTCGCATAGCGAACCATTGCGTTTTTTTTTATTTGCCTACAATCTATGCTCATCTCCCATCAAAAGTTGCACTGCCACCTAAAGGGTCAATTTATTAGTACATACTCTGTTTAGAAGCCTGATATTTACGGACAAGCTTTAGCAGATCGTCCCCCAGCCACTCGCGTTGAAAAACATAAAAGACGTCTATAGACGTCTTTGGCAGCCAATGAGTTAACCAACAAATTGTGTTCTCCTGTTTTAAAGCTCAACAAATGACGATTTTTTTGTTGAGTTTACCTGCTATAGGTGTGTTTAGAAAGTGAGATATTTTAAATGTGATTTGAACTTGTTTTCTTTGTGTTGTTGAAGGTTGAAGATCTGAAGATCCAGCTGGCCGAGTCGGAGCGCCTCAGGCTGCAGCTGGAAGCTGAGCTCACTTCACACAGACTCAGTCAGCAGCAGGTCTGAACAGAACAAACACTCCCTGTTTATTACCCACACTTATCTCATAGTTTTGTTTTGATGAGTGTTTATTGATTAACTCATTGGCTGCCAAAGACGTCTATAGACGTCTTTAATCTTTTTCAACGAGAGTGGCTGGGGGACGATCTGCTAAAGCTTGTCCGTAAATATCGGCTTCTAGACAGAGTATGTACTAACAATTGACCCTCTAGGGGGAAGTGCCACTTTTGATGGGAGATGAGCATAGACTGTAGGCAAATAAGAAAAAGGTAACGGTTCGCTATGAGAGAACATGTCGCCGGTGAGACGCAAGTCGAGGAAAAACGGAATAAGGTAGAGACAAAAAAAATTTCCTGATAAAAGAAGAGAGTCTACTCTTTCTTTTGGTGTGTTCGGTGTTTACATAGTCATAGCACAAACTATTCTGTGGCTCTTGAAAAATCAGTCAAAATGCTCAAAAAACTCTGGCAGTATGGGACTCTCTGTTCTGAAAATGGCTGGCAGACAATGAGTTAAGTGATTATTTAAGTTTGAATAAATCTTATCATTCTGTCTTTTTCCGTTTTTTCCTCAGATGGTTCCTCCACTTCGCTCTGAAGCAGATTTCTGCTCAGAAAACACAAGTAAAACCTCAGTAAACGACTTAAAGGATTCACAGCAGACGAGCACGGAGCAGCGCCTCATCGGAGAGGACGTGACTGACGCGCTCCCCCTCAACTCGTCTTCATCGGCGCCTCGGCTGCCAAACGTCTGTTTGCAACATCTGGAGGACTTTTTTCCTGAGACCGAAGTCTCATCGGCATTGGACGGCCGACATGAGCTGTGTCTGACCGACGGACCGGAGCTAAACTTCGATGCCTGGAACGGTTTGGGCCGAGAAGACTGTCAGCGGCTTTCCAGCTCGGACACAAAAACAAATAACGGCGAGCTCTTTACTCCTGAGAACCCCGCAGGGAAAGATGGCCGCTCTCTGACCGACGTGGCTCCAGACCTGCTGCTGGTGAAGACTCTCTCCAAAGAGCTGGAGCTCCTCTCCCACCAGAACGCAGCCCTCCACCAGCACAACCAGGAGGTGCTGAATCAGCTGACGGAGGCCGACCGCGAGATCGAACGGCTGAAAGCGGAGCTCAGCAGCAGGTACACTGAACCTCACCACCTGCCTGAAGTGGAACAGCAGGAAAAGATGAGATTGGAGGATCTGGAGAAGGAGCTGAGTCTGAGGAACCAGGAGCTCCTGGAGGCCCAGATGCTGATAATGTCCCTGAGGGAGAGCGAAGCTCTGACGCAGCTGAAAAACCTGACGGGGAGCGAAGGATCGGAAGACGAAAACAAGAACAACACGGAGAAAACGGACGGATACCTGCTGCGGTGTTTCGAGGCCACAGAGGCCAAGCTGACGGAGCTGGAGAGGCAGCTGGAGGAGTCACGGCTGAGCTGCAGGGAGCTCCAGCAAAAGAACGCAGAGCTGGAGGAGGCCGGCTCCCTCTGCTCTGAAAGTCTGGAAAAAAAGCTCTGTGAGGAGTGTGAGAGAAGGCTGAACGGAGAGGGAGAGAACAGGACTGTTTCCAGTGAAGACAGGACTGTCTCCAGTGAAGAAAAGATCCGGAAAGTCATCCAGGGGATGCTGCTGAGGCAGAGGGTTTTGGGGAAGCTGCTCGGAGTCATCGAAGGTTTGGGCTGTGAGAAAGAAACCGAGGAGGTGGAGGAGAGTCCCACTGTGGGGAGTCAGCTGAGGCGGGAGGAGGAAATGTGGAGGGAAACCCTCAACAGGCTGAAGGAGGAAACTCGATCGGACGACCCCGTGGACGCACTCGTTCTGGAGGGAGCAGAGTGTCAGATGGTGGAGAGACAAATCTTACTGGCGGGTTATGATCTGCTTCTTCGTGCAGAGGAGGAGAGGGGGGGTGAGGGTGAGGGCGGCTGGTGGGGGTCTGAGGTGGAGCGTCTAAAAGCCGACACGCAGAGGAAAATCTCCCTGCTGCTCCGGATCTCCTCGCTCAGCGTCTCCGAACTGGACGGCCTCCGACCGGCAGCAGACAGGCTCTACCCGTCCCTCTCAGAGCCCCCCGGCCCCGCCCACATCCTCCACCCCACAGCCATAGAGACACTCTCCCGCTGTCGACTGAAGGAAAAGAGCGAGAGACCCCCCTGTCCCAAATGCGTCTCCCTCCTGGAGGAGAACCGGCAGCTAAAGGCAACATGGCGTCCCTCAAAGGATGTGATCTCCACATGCTGCCAGACGGAGGAGAGCCGGGACCCAGACTCTGAGGAGATGGAAATCCCTCCTTTAGGAGAGCACAAACTCTCAGAGGAAATGGATGAAGAAGGTGAAGTTTTGAGCTGGAGAGGAAAAGTGAAGGAGCTGGAGGAGCAGCTGTTTGTCTCAGAGGGCAAAACGAGAGAAGAGTTTGAAGAGAAGACGAGGGTTTTGCAGCTGCAGCATGAGGCAGAGATGGAGAAACTGAAGGTGGGTTGAGCAGAGAGGAGCTGTAGCATCTATCGCTCCACAGATGAAAAATACGTTTTTTATTTAGCCGATCCGTTTCAGTTAGTAGGAAACGGGTTAAAACGGATCGTGTGAAATCCTTCCTGCCTGTGGTCATCAATCTGTCCAACGCCTCACTCTGAGAGTCAGACTTAATTATTTACATTATCACCACCACTTATTTTCACCTATATATATATACACATATAGTTATTTATGTATACATTTATCTATATTCTATGTGGAATGTTGTGTACATATATATATATATATATATACAGTGGGGGAAATAAGTATTTGACCCCTTGCTGATTTTGCAGGTTTGCCCACTTACAAAGAATGCAACGATCTATAACTTTAATCATATGTACATTCTAACAGAGAAAGACAGAATCCCAAAGAAAATTCCAGAAAATCACATCATATGAATTTATAAAAATTGATAAAAAAATAAGCATTCTTTGTGATTCTTTGGGATTCTGTCTTTCGTGGGAATTTATTTGTATATGTGTATTTGCCGTTGTTTTATTTATGGAGCGAGTAACAAAAATAATTTCCCTCTGGGATTATTAAAGTATTTCTGATTCTGATTGATCCCGATGCTTCCAGGTCACATGTGAGCGTGGGCTGACCTCCATGGAGGAGTCCCTCCTGAAGGTGGTGGATGAGCTACAGCGTCTCCACCAACAGGAGCTGGAGTTCCTGCGGAGGGAGAAAGACCGGCTGCTGGAGGAGGAGGCCGCCGCCACCGCCATCGGTGGGTAACCGCGCAGAGCCCGAGTCAGAGTTTTTCACAGAAACGCTCACCAGACGAACTCCCTCTTCCCTTTTTTTCAGCGCTGGAAGCCTTCAGGAACGCTCACCGAGTGGAGCTGCAGAGGGAGGTCCAGAGGAGCAGCAGCTATGGAAACGCACAGATGGAGGACGTCCACAGACAACACAGGTAGCCTAGTGCAGTGTTTTTCAACCACTGTGCCTCGGTACACTAGTGTGCTGCGAGTGATGGTCAGGTGTGCCGTAGAAAATCATCCTATTTCACCTAATTGGTCTAAAAAGATTAATTATCTGCAAATAATATGCCATTTTTTAGTGTCTGTGCCGTAGTAGTGACTGGTGACGTAATCATGTAATAATTCCTTATGACTAGATTTTGTATATAATTTTGTTTATTGAAGTGGACATGTTAAGTGCAATTTGAAAGAAGAGATATAAAATATGATAAAAATACATTTTTGTGTTTATTTGATTCCTATTCAAGACACTTAAGATAAGATAAGAATAAAATAAGAACAACTATAGTGTTACTGTAGGCGGCTACAAATTTGTTTAACATTTTTGGTTGTTGGTGTGCCTCGTGATTTTTTTCTATGAAAAAATTTACCTTGGCTCAAAAAAGGTTAAAAACACTGGCCTAGAGGAGCCACCTCCACAGGTGGGCTCTGGAGTCAGGCTACGAAATGACCGATTGACCATACACGCTTTATTGTCCGTGCGTGAGAAAATAAAAAGCTCTCAGCTCCGTGGGGTCGGACTGATTGGAAAATTAAGTTTTGATATCAAATACATGCAAAATAAACAGAGAATAAACAACAAAAAATGAAGGTTTTCATTTGAAATTCATTGTCCCGCCATGTTATCTTGCAGTTTATCATAATTTTTATGAAATCATTCGAGGCATGACGTGGTTGTGCCGCCAAGCGAGATCCTGAAAACGTTTTTAATAATATTATATTATAGCAACGAATATGAGGCAACGTGACACGAGGCTACGAAGAAATATTCAATCCAATCCATTCCACTTTATTTATATAGCACAATTTCAACACAAGGTTTCCAAAGTGCTGCACAAAAATATGTACAGAATAAATAGATAACACAATAGAAGTACAGCAAGAAAAAATGAGGTACACAGTAAAAAAATAAAGTATATAAGTAAAATAAGTAAAAATATGCATGTATATGCATAAAATCAACGCTCTACATGGTGTCAAAAGCCAAAGAAAAGAGGTGGGTCGGATTTAGTCTGCTTGAGCCCACAGAATACTACCAATCAGGCTACTTATGGTCAGGGCTAACAACTCTGAAAAGTTGGTCTGGCTAATACCAGATTCCCACGAATATCGTACCCTCCTGAAGTGTTTAAAAAGATCACCTCAAAGCTCTGGGGTCTCTGAGAAACTTAAATGTTTAGAAGGTTTTATTTAACAAGACAGAAACCAGGGACATGAAAAAGAGCAACGGAGGAGAATGACTTCTGACATTTCCACCTGAATTTCACATTGGTTGGATTCAGTTTAGGGTAGATTTGTAGATTATTTTACACATGAAGATTTCTGTTTTGTTTGCAGGGAGGAGCTGGACTCCTTCCAGCGGGAGCTGGATGCTTTATCGCAGCAGTTCTCTCTCAGATGTCTGGAGAACAGGCATCTGGTCCAGGCTCTGGACGCAGAGAGGAAAGCCTTGTGTCAGTGCCAGCTGGAAAACCAGGACCTGAGGACCAGAAACCAGGTGACAGACCCAGTCCACCCATTCTCTGTGGTCCCAGTAATCCCCAGTATTCGACAGAAATCTAAAACCTGGATCCAAAGACTTAGCCTTGGTGCTTTTCCAGTAATATTAACAGAAATCGGGGGAGTGAAACAGTCCGAGAAGCCATTTGTTTTGGGTTTCTGGTTTGGCCCCCAAGCTCCAAGTCACATGAATGCTACTTTTTTGTCACATCTGTTCTTAAAAATGTTGTTCCTTATTAGTGGCCTCTGCTTGGAGAGGAGAATGATGAATTTGTTTTTACATTAGAAGCATTAGCTATTTGTGTCACACCCACAAACGGAAAGAAAACGATCACAGTGTCACATTCATACGGAGAAAAGCGAGGATTCTCAGACTGTTTATCGTCTTTTTCTGAGCTCTTACTGATGATGTCATTCCACTTCCTGCTGAGGCTTTGAAAGAGGCCCGTTTTTGCAGGAAATGTATTCTAGTTAATATGAAGTTGCATTCTAAAAAAATGTCCAAAACCTCTAAAGGAGGGACTAAAGCTGGGATGTGAGTCTCTGGGTGAACACATGGAAACCTGAATGTTGGTGTTTTTGTGCCTTCCAGGAGCTGAGCGGCCACCTGGCTGCAGAGATCACCAGACTGTGTTCGCTGGCCAAACGGGATGAGCTGCCCCTCGGTCTCGAAATGGACGCCTTCGAGATGGCGGTGGGTTTGTCCTCTGACACTGGATTCTGGATTCACTATACTGGATTCATTACATCATTCATCACATCAAACATAAACTAATATTTCTACATGTGTATGATGTGGACTGTGTGTAGCTTTAATCCTCAGTGAACGCATCAGGTTAGCTCAGATGTCTGTAATTGTTTTGGCAAATATGTGGCCAGTTTAAAGTGAAGCTGTTATTTCAGATCACACTGCGAGTGAAGGAGTCTGAGGTCCAGTGTCTGAAGCAGGAAATAAAGAGTCTGAGGGACGACCTGCAGTCGGCACTACAGGTGAGCAACTCTTTTGTAAAAACAACACGTCAGCTGCTGCTCGATGGTGATGAAACCTGTTCCCATTTCACGGCAGGACAAGAGGAACGCCTCAAAGAAATACACAGACGTAAACACGGAGCTGAGCAGCGTCAGAGCCAAAGCGGACCGGGAGGCCGAGGAGCTGAGAGAGAACCTGAGGCTGGCTCATCACGCTCTGAGAGAGACTTCTCCATGACTCCTCATTATGTCCTATTTGTGATAAAGACACCTGTTTGTATTTAACAATTACTGCCATTATGCATCCTATCAGTTGTAAGTTATTTGATACCCGTCACAGTTTGTATGACCCTGTTTTAAGGCAAATGAATATTTTAAATTAAAACGTTTTTTTTTGTTGCAAATAATTCTACTTAACTTATTTTGATATTAACTTTTCTTTTTATCAATTAAAGTGGCTCTATGAAAACCATCTGTCTCCTTCCCTTTGATGAAGCCTGGTCAAAAAAACAAACAAAAGTAAAAAAGATATATTTTTTTTCTTCAGTCTGGTCAGGTGGATTTAACCATATTTAAGGCCGTGTTAATGGAGGCACAAACAGGGTTGCCCCTGGCTGCTGTTGGCCTCAAGTTTCAACACAAACAACTGGCGAATTTCGGGAAGATGACTCATCCGTTAAACAGCATTTTAATCTCTTTAAATTCCAATAACGAAATGGAATTTCACACCAAACTACACACCAAACTATTATTTTGTAATAAAAATTTACGTAATTATTCAAATGATTTGTCCCCATTTATAAGATGCACTTTTCAGTTTACCGTTCAAACTCCTGTTTATTGAAAGACTGTAAAATATCTGTGGCTGCCAACAAGCTTTAGAAATTCGGAGTCGTGTGTTTTCTTTTACTTAAATCGCTTAGAAACGGACTAAAACCACCATTGACGGTGGCCACAACCGTTAGGCCCTGACGGTTATCAGCCGTTGCCTAGGAACCGCTCCCAACTGGTATTTACTCTGAAGGCGCGTGCCTCACTTCCGGTGTCGCCGTCGTTTGCTCGGTGTCAATTGACTCTGAATGATAAAGGTGTCCATGATGACAACTTTAAAATACTAACAGCAAGTAGGAGGTTTTGACTCTACCTGTTGGATCTACGTCATATAAAATGCCCGCGTGCGAAACCTTCGTCGAGTGTCACCTCCGTTCACGCGCGGCTAACGTCAGCTAGCTAGCTGCCCAGCTAGCATGAACTCGCGCGGCCGCAGCTTTTGTTTACATCCACCGCGTATGATGATGATGACGATGGGCCTGGAGAGGCGTGTTAGCTAACCCCGCTACCCGAGCCAGCCCCAGGAAAGGTGTCACCCGCCTGCCCGCTCTGTCAGGACCGGGGAGGTCCCCCCAAACCGCCGCCACCTGACGGGTAAGATGACCAACGGCTGTTAACCGTCACGGTAATCATTCCATGGTAGCTCGCAACGGGCGTCCATCACTCAGGATCCAAACAGGCCTACCTGTTAGAAACGGGTCTGACAAAACCCATCAGATGGATTATTCAGGCGTTTAAAGGTTTTCTTTAAGCTTCACACGTCTTCTTTTTTGTGTTTAAACTAATCACACTATTCTGTACAAGTTTCTTTAAACACAATGTTTAAGCTTACTGACAAATAAACACCTAAACTGAACCTTAGTATTGATTATTTAACATGTTTATTAGATAAACATTGCACACATCTAAGTAACCTGTTCCACTCTCCTTCAGGTTCCTCTGGTTTGAATTAACTAAATAAAGTAAAACAGACGTGCTGACAAAGGTATAAAGGTTTAAATTTAATTGACTTCCGTCCTGATCGTGTAAAAATAGCACCAAAAAAATGTTGCTAAATTTCAATGCCATGTTTTAATTAATAACTAAATATACAGCTTATTACTAAAGTTTAGCTGCTTTTTTATTCCAGATAAATAAGTAGTCTTTTTATGTATGTGGTGGGTTTTAGTAGGAAATAAGAAGAAATTTACATTTTAGGATACATTTTGGGTCCTGTGATAGAAAAGAGAGTGGCTTCAATATTTATTGGAAAGTCTGATACCTTTTTATTTGTCAAAATAACATAGATCTTTATTCAGATGTAGTCTAAATGTATCTGTAGCTTTAAACAAGGATAAAATTACCATCTTTAGTCATATTCAGATTTATAATTACATCTTTTTTTTGTTTGTTTTAATTAGTTTTATCTCTGCAGTACAGTGCATTGATTGTAGGATAACCTGTCCCATTTTCCAAAAGTCTTTGGTTTGTGGTTTGTTATCTGATTTGAATCAAAAGCTTCCTGATGAATAGCTTGTTGTTGCTGATACTTCACAGATTGAACCAAGAGTTAAAAGTACAAACTTAAAACAAAGTCTCCACGATCTGTGGGGTAGTCCATCTCAGAATACTTTATACATGGACCTGGCCCACAGGGAGCCTTTTTGTCTTTAAGACGTGAAGATATGCAGGAAATCCTCCTTTTTATGAATCGTTGTCGGGAGAAGCGGATAAAACATTTAAGGTTTGTTTAGTAGTTTAAGGTTGGTTTAGAAGTTAGCCTTACACGTGGCTCTCTACACACTTTAGTGAACTAGTTTCAGTGTTTTTTTTGTTTTTTTTATTTTTTTTTAATTCATTTGTTTATTTGATAGGGACAAGTATGTTTCATGAAACATGTCACACACTACAACATTTTGGCTAAGGCTAATTCTCAATGCCTCTCTCCCATCAAAAGTGCCACTTTTGATGGGAGATGAGCATAGACTGTAGGCAAATAAGAAAAAACGCAATGGTTCGCTATGCGAAAAATGGCGCCGGTGAGACGCACGTCGAGGAAGAACGGAATAAGGTAGAAACAAATGTTTTTTTCCTGATGAAAAAAGAGAGTCTACTCTTTCTTTTGGTGTGTTCGGTGTTTACATAGTCATAGCACAAACTATTCTGTGGCTCTTGAAAAATCAGTGAAAATGCTCAAAAAACTCTGGCAGTATGGGACTCTCTGTTCTGAAAATGGCTGCCAGTCAATGAGTTAAAGTATTCTTCTTCTTCTTTTTCTTCTTCTTCTTGAATGTGTCTCCGTGTGCTGCTCAGTGATGGAAGTCTCCCCTCAGGACCCGCCCCTCATGGCCATGGACCTGTCTAAGACCTACGCCCCCCTGACCCCCGAGGTCCTGGACCTGGGAAAGAGGCCGGAGTGGTACCACCGCCCCTCGCCGTTCCGGGCCTCCTCTTCCTCCTTCAGCCCGGCGCCGCCCGCCCCCCCGCCGCCGCCCCCCGACCCGCTGGGCGCCGCCGGCTACATCAACCCCGCGCTGGACCTGGACCTCTATCGCCACGGCAACCACCTGTGGCACGCCGCCGGTTTCTACGGCGCCGACCAGGGCGGCGTCCCGGTGCCGGAGAGCAGCGGCGGCGAGGAAGAGGAGGAGGAGGAGGAGGAGGAGGAGAGCGAGGACAGCGGCGAGGACGTCATCTTCCTGGTTTCCGCGGCGAAGGAGCCGCTGCTGTGCGGCGCCTTCCTGCAGGACGGCGTGCGGCGCCTGGAAGATGGCGGCGGCGGCGGCGGCGGCTGCTACCTGCTGAGCTCGCCCAGCCCCGACAGCTCGTACTCGGACGAGTCCTCCGGAAGCTCGCTGGACATCCCGGTGCACCACGCCCGGCCCGTCGTGCTGCTGTCCGACCTAAATGTGTACGGGAACGCCGCCGACTACGGGAACGCCGCCGACTACGGGAACGCCGCCGACTACGGGAACGCCGCCGACTCGGCCGTGGACGTCTCCAGCGACGACAGCGACGTCATCGAGATGGCGGCGAACGACGTAGACGACGGCGAGGACGATCCCGACCGCGACCGGACGCCGCCGTCGGGGATCCGGCGCAGCTCCCGGATCCGGAACGCCACGCCGGAGAGGCCCCGCCTCCGCGGCGCCGCACGCCACAGCCTGAAGCGGCGAGCAAAGAGCGAGGCGGTGGGAATCTACAACGAGAGCTGCGACTCCGAGGACCTGATGGAGTACGCGCTGCAGCTGTCCGGCTCCCAGGAGCCGCGCACGCCGCCGGGCGCCGCCGGGCGCCACGGCAACTCGGAGGAGTCGGAGGCCGACGCCCACCGGGCCCGCCGGGCGCCACGGCAACCGGAGGCGCCTACGGACGCCGCCAGTCCCCAGCAGACTCAGCCCACGCCAGTGGAAAAGGCGAGGAAACCCGAACAGAAACGGAAACCCGATCAGAAACCCGGCGGCGGCGTGCCGGCGCGGCGCCGCCAGAAGCCGGCGGCGGCGAGGAGGAAGAGGCGGCGGCGCCTAAACGCGGGCGCCGGCGCCCCGTTTCCCCCCCGAGAGCCGGAGATCAACCTCAAATACGTCCGGGAGCGCCGGAGGGAGCGGCGCCCGGCGGCGGCGGGATTCTGCCCGTTCGTTCACGTGGAGCGCCGGATGTGCCGCGTGGTCAACTACCAGGAGGACGCCGCCGCCCCCCCGACAACGCCGCCGGCGTGCGGCTTCCTGCCCGGATCTTCCTGCTTCCGATTGGGCAGAACCCGCCCCGACGGCGTTCCCAACGGCGGCGTTCCCGACAGCGGCGTTCCCAACGGCGTTCCCGAGGCCCCGCGCTGCTGCCTTTGTGGCCAAACGGCGAACGCCACGGGTCTGGGAGACCTCCACGGGCCGTA
>CAJRST010015113.1:0-56075 GCA_907169785.1 Menidia menidia | reverse complement strand
TACGGCCCGTGGAGGTCTCCCAGACCCGTGGCGTTCGCCGTTTGGCCACAAAGGCAGCAG
Source organism: Menidia menidia (assembly GCA_907169785.1). Classification (NCBI taxonomy): domain Eukaryota; kingdom Metazoa; phylum Chordata; class Actinopteri; order Atheriniformes; family Atherinopsidae; genus Menidia; species Menidia menidia. The sequence goes on along the minus strand of CAJRST010015113.1, from coordinate 56,015 downwards.
CGCGGGGCCTCGGGAACGCCGTTGGGAACGCCGCTGTCGGGAACGCCGCCGTTGGGAACGCCGTCGGGGCGGGTTCTGCCCAATCGGAAGCAGGAAGATCCGGGCAGGAAGCCGCACGCCGGCGGCGTTGTCGGGGGGGCGGCGGCGTCCTCCTGGTAGTTGACCACGCGGCACATCCGGCGCTCCACGTGAACGAACGGGCAGAATCCCGCCGCCGCCGGGCGCCGCTCCCTCCGGCGCTCCCGGACGTATTTGAGGTTGATCTCCGGCTCTCGGGGGGGAAACGGGGCGCCGGCGCCCGCGTTTAGGCGCCGCCGCCTCTTCCTCCTCGCCGCCGCCGGCTTCTGGCGGCGCCGCGCCGGCACGCCGCCGCCGGGTTTCTGATCGGGTTTCCGTTTCTGTTCGGGTTTCCTCGCCTTTTCCACTGGCGTGGGCTGAGTCTGCTGGGGACTGGCGGCGTCCGTAGGCGCCTCCGGTTGCCGTGGCGCCCGGCGGGCCCGGTGGGCGTCGGCCTCCGACTCCTCCGAGTTGCCGTGGCGCCCGGCGGCGCCCGGCGGCGTGCGCGGCTCCTGGGAGCCGGACAGCTGCAGCGCGTACTCCATCAGGTCCTCGGAGTCGCAGCTCTCGTTGTAGATTCCCACCGCCTCGCTCTTTGCTCGCCGCTTCAGGCTGTGGCGTGCGGCGCCGCGGAGGCGGGGCCTCTCCGGCGTGGCGTTCCGGATCCGGGAGCTGCGCCGGATCCCCGACGGCGGCGTCCGGTCGCGGTCGGGATCGTCCTCGCCGTCGTCTACGTCGTTCGCCGCCATCTCGATGACGTCGCTGTCGTCGCTGGAGACGTCCACGGCCGAGTCGGCGGCGTTCCCGTAGTCGGCGGCGTTCCCGTAGTCGGCGGCGTTCCCGTAGTCGGCGGCGTTCCCGTACACATTTAGGTCGGACAGCAGCACGACGGGCCGGGCGTGGTGCACCGGGATGTCCAGCGAGCTTCCGGAGGACTCGTCCGAGTACGAGCTGTCGGGGCTGGGCGAGCTCAGCAGGTAGCAGCCGCCGCCGCCGCCGCCGCCATCTTCCAGGCGCCGCACGCCGTCCTGCAGGAAGGCGCCGCACAGCAGCGGCTCCTTCGCCGCGGAAACCAGGAAGATGACGTCCTCGCCGCTGTCCTCGCTCTCCTCCTCCTCCTCCTCCTCCTCCTCTTCCTCGCCGCCGCTGCTCTCCGGCACCGGGACGCCGCCCTGGTCGGCGCCGTAGAAACCGGCGGCGTGCCACAGGTGGTTGCCGTGGCGATAGAGGTCCAGGTCCAGCGCGGGGTTGATGTAGCCGGCGGCGCCCAGCGGGTCGGGGGGCGGCGGCGGGGGGGCGGGCGGCGCCGGGCTGAAGGAGGAAGAGGAGGCCCGGAACGGCGAGGGGCGGTGGTACCACTCCGGCCTCTTTCCCAGGTCCAGGACCTCGGGGGTCAGGGGGGCGTAGGTCTTAGACAGGTCCATGGCCATGAGGGGCGGGTCCTGAGGGGAGACTTCCATCACTGAGCAGCACACGGAGACACATTCAAGAAGAAGAAGAAAAAGAAGAAGAAGAATACTTTAACTCATTGACTGGCAGCCATTTTCAGAACAGAGAGTCCCATACTGCCAGAGTTTTTTGAGCATTTTCACTGATTTTTCAAGAGCCACAGAATAGTTTGTGCTATGACTATGTAAACACCGAACACACCAAAAGAAAGAGTAGACTCTCTTTTTTCATCAGGAAAAAAACATTTGTTTCTACCTTATTCCGTTCTTCCTCGACGTGCGTCTCACCGGCGCCATTTTTCGCATAGCGAACCATTGCGTTTTTTCTTATTTGCCTACAGTCTATGCTCATCTCCCATCAAAAGTGGCACTTTTGATGGGAGAGAGGCATTGAGAATTAGCCTTAGCCAAAATGTTGTAGTGTGTGACATGTTTCATGAAACATACTTGTCCCTATCAAATAAACAAATGAATTAAAAAAAAATAAAAAAAACAAAAAAAACACTGAAACTAGTTCACTAAAGTGTGTAGAGAGCCACGTGTAAGGCTAACTTCTAAACCAACCTTAAACTACTAAACAAACCTTAAATGTTTTATCCGCTTCTCCCGACAACGATTCATAAAAAGGAGGATTTCCTGCATATCTTCACGTCTTAAAGACAAAAAGGCTCCCTGTGGGCCAGGTCCATGTATAAAGTATTCTGAGATGGACTACCCCACAGATCGTGGAGACTTTGTTTTAAGTTTGTACTTTTAACTCTTGGTTCAATCTGTGAAGTATCAGCAACAACAAGCTATTCATCAGGAAGCTTTTGATTCAAATCAGATAACAAACCACAAACCAAAGACTTTTGGAAAATGGGACAGGTTATCCTACAATCAATGCACTGTACTGCAGAGATAAAACTAATTAAAACAAACAAAAAAAAGATGTAATTATAAATCTGAATATGACTAAAGATGGTAATTTTATCCTTGTTTAAAGCTACAGATACATTTAGACTACATCTGAATAAAGATCTATGTTATTTTGACAAATAAAAAGGTATCAGACTTTCCAATAAATATTGAAGCCACTCTCTTTTCTATCACAGGACCCAAAATGTATCCTAAAATGTAAATTTCTTCTTATTTCCTACTAAAACCCACCACATACATAAAAAGACTACTTATTTATCTGGAATAAAAAAGCAGCTAAACTTTAGTAATAAGCTGTATATTTAGTTATTAATTAAAACATGGCATTGAAATTTAGCAACATTTTTTTGGTGCTATTTTTACACGATCAGGACGGAAGTCAATTAAATTTAAACCTTTATACCTTTGTCAGCACGTCTGTTTTACTTTATTTAGTTAATTCAAACCAGAGGAACCTGAAGGAGAGTGGAACAGGTTACTTAGATGTGTGCAATGTTTATCTAATAAACATGTTAAATAATCAATACTAAGGTTCAGTTTAGGTGTTTATTTGTCAGTAAGCTTAAACATTGTGTTTAAAGAAACTTGTACAGAATAGTGTGATTAGTTTAAACACAAAAAAGAAGACGTGTGAAGCTTAAAGAAAACCTTTAAACGCCTGAATAATCCATCTGATGGGTTTTGTCAGACCCGTTTCTAACAGGTAGGCCTGTTTGGATCCTGAGTGATGGACGCCCGTTGCGAGCTACCATGGAATGATTACCGTGACGGTTAACAGCCGTTGGTCATCTTACCCGTCAGGTGGCGGCGGTTTGGGGGGACCTCCCCGGTCCTGACAGAGCGGGCAGGCGGGTGACACCTTTCCTGGGGCTGGCTCGGGTAGCGGGGTTAGCTAACACGCCTCTCCAGGCCCATCGTCATCATCATCATACGCGGTGGATGTAAACAAAAGCTGCGGCCGCGCGAGTTCATGCTAGCTGGGCAGCTAGCTAGCTGACGTTAGCCGCGCGTGAACGGAGGTGACACTCGACGAAGGTTTCGCACGCGGGCATTTTATATGACGTAGATCCAACAGGTAGAGTCAAAACCTCCTACTTGCTGTTAGTATTTTAAAGTTGTCATCATGGACACCTTTATCATTCAGAGTCAATTGACACCGAGCAAACGACGGCGACACCGGAAGTGAGGCACGCGCCTTCAGAGTAAATACCAGTTGGGAGCGGTTCCTAGGCAACGGCTGATAACCGTCAGGGCCTAACGGTTGTGGCCACCGTCAATGGTGGTTTTAGTCCGTTTCTAAGCGATTTAAGTAAAAGAAAACACACGACTCCGAATTTCTAAAGCTTGTTGGCAGCCACAGATATTTTACAGTCTTTCAATAAACAGGAGTTTGAACGGTAAACTGAAAAGTGCATCTTATAAATGGGGACAAATCATTTGAATAATTACGTAAATTTTTATTACAAAATAATAGTTTGGTGTGTAGTTTGGTGTGAAATTCCATTTCGTTATTGGAATTTAAAGAGATTAAAATGCTGTTTAACGGATGAGTCATCTTCCCGAAATTCGCCAGTTGTTTGTGTTGAAACTTGAGGCCAACAGCAGCCAGGGGCAACCCTGTTTGTGCCTCCATTAACACGGCCTTAAATATGGTTAAATCCACCTGACCAGACTGAAGAAAAAAAATATATCTTTTTTACTTTTGTTTGTTTTTTTGACCAGGCTTCATCAAAGGGAAGGAGACAGATGGTTTTCATAGAGCCACTTTAATTGATAAAAAGAAAAGTTAATATCAAAATAAGTTAAGTAGAATTATTTGCAACAAAAAAAAACGTTTTAATTTAAAATATTCATTTGCCTTAAAACAGGGTCATACAAACTGTGACGGGTATCAAATAACTTACAACTGATAGGATGCATAATGGCAGTAATTGTTAAATACAAACAGGTGTCTTTATCACAAATAGGACATAATGAGGAGTCATGGAGAAGTCTCTCTCAGAGCGTGATGAGCCAGCCTCAGGTTCTCTCTCAGCTCCTCGGCCTCCCGGTCCGCTTTGGCTCTGACGCTGCTCAGCTCCGTGTTTACGTCTGTGTATTTCTTTGAGGCGTTCCTCTTGTCCTGCCGTGAAATGGGAACAGGTTTCATCACCATCGAGCAGCAGCTGACGTGTTGTTTTTACAAAAGAGTTGCTCACCTGTAGTGCCGACTGCAGGTCGTCCCTCAGACTCTTTATTTCCTGCTTCAGACACTGGACCTCAGACTCCTTCACTCGCAGTGTGATCTGAAATAACAGCTTCACTTTAAACTGGCCACATATTTGCCAAAACAATTACAGACATCTGAGCTAACCTGATGCGTTCACTGAGGATTAAAGCTACACACAGTCCACATCATACACATGTAGAAATATTAGTTTATGTTTGATGTGATGAATGATGTAATGAATCCAGTATAGTGAATCCAGAATCCAGTGTCAGAGGACAAACCCACCGCCATCTCGAAGGCGTCCATTTCGAGACCGAGGGGCAGCTCATCCCGTTTGGCCAGCGAACACAGTCTGGTGATCTCTGCAGCCAGGTGGCCGCTCAGCTCCTGGAAGGCACAAAAACACCAACATTCAGGTTTCCATGTGTTCACCCAGAGACTCACATCCCAGCTTTAGTCCCTCCTTTAGAGGTTTTGGACATTTTTTTAGAATGCAACTTCATATTAACTAGAATACATTTCCTGCAAAAACGGGCCTCTTTCAAAGCCTCAGCAGGAAGTGGAATGACATCATCAGTAAGAGCTCAGAAAAAGACGATAAACAGTCTGAGAATCCTCGCTTTTCTCCGTATGAATGTGACACTGTGATCGTTTTCTTTCCGTTTGTGGGTGTGACACAAATAGCTAATGCTTCTAATGTAAAAACAAATTCATCATTCTCCTCTCCAAGCAGAGGCCACTAATAAGGAACAACATTTTTAAGAACAGATGTGACAAAAAAGTAGCATTCATGTGACTTGGAGCTTGGGGGCCAAACCAGAAACCCAAAACAAATGGCTTCTCGGACTGTTTCACTCCCCCGATTTCTGTTAATATTACTGGAAAAGCACCAAGGCTAAGTCTTTGGATCCAGGTTTTAGATTTCTGTCGAATACTGGGGATTACTGGGACCACAGAGAATGGGTGGACTGGGTCTGTCACCTGGTTTCTGGTCCTCAGGTCCTGGTTTTCCAGCTGGCACTGACACAAGGCTTTCCTCTCTGCGTCCAGAGCCTGGACCAGATGCCTGTTCTCCAGACATCTGAGAGAGAACTGCTGCGATAAAGCATCCAGCTCCCGCTGGAAGGAGTCCAGCTCCTCCCTGCAAACAAAACAGAAATCTTCATGTGTAAAATAATCTACAAATCTACCCTAAACTGAATCCAACCAATGTGAAATTCAGGTGGAAATGTCAGAAGTCATTCTCCTCCGTTGCTCTTTTTCATGTCCCTGGTTTCTGTCTTGTTAAATAAAACCTTCTAAACATTTAAGTTTCTCAGAGACCCCAGAGCTTTGAGGTGATCTTTTTAAACACTTCAGGAGGGTACGATATTCGTGGGAATCTGGTATTAGCCAGACCAACTTTTCAGAGTTGTTAGCCCTGACCATAAGTAGCCTGATTGGTAGTATTCTGTGGGCTCAAGCAGACTAAATCCGACCCACCTCTTTTCTTTGGCTTTTGACACCATGTAGAGCGTTGATTTTATGCATATACATGCATATTTTTACTTATTTTACTTATATACTTTATTTTTTTACTGTGTACCTCATTTTTTCTTGCTGTACTTCTATTGTGTTATCTATTTATTCTGTACATATTTTTGTGCAGCACTTTGGAAACCTTGTGTTGAAATTGTGCTATATAAATAAAGTGGAATGGATTGGATTGAATATTTCTTCGTAGCCTCGTGTCACGTTGCCTCATATTCGTTGCTATAATATAATATTATTAAAAACGTTTTCAGGATCTCGCTTGGCGGCACAACCACGTCATGCCTCGAATGATTTCATAAAAATTATGATAAACTGCAAGATAACATGGCGGGACAATGAATTTCAAATGAAAACCTTCATTTTTTGTTGTTTATTCTCTGTTTATTTTGCATGTATTTGATATCAAAACTTAATTTTCCAATCAGTCCGACCCCACGGAGCTGAGAGCTTTTTATTTTCTCACGCACGGACAATAAAGCGTGTATGGTCAATCGGTCATTTCGTAGCCTGACTCCAGAGCCCACCTGTGGAGGTGGCTCCTCTAGGCCAGTGTTTTTAACCTTTTTTGAGCCAAGGTAAATTTTTTCATAGAAAAAAATCACGAGGCACACCAACAACCAAAAATGTTAAACAAATTTGTAGCCGCCTACAGTAACACTATAGTTGTTCTTATTTTATTCTTATCTTATCTTAAGTGTCTTGAATAGGAATCAAATAAACACAAAAATGTATTTTTATCATATTTTATATCTCTTCTTTCAAATTGCACTTAACATGTCCACTTCAATAAACAAAATTATATACAAAATCTAGTCATAAGGAATTATTACATGATTACGTCACCAGTCACTACTACGGCACAGACACTAAAAAATGGCATATTATTTGCAGATAATTAATCTTTTTAGACCAATTAGGTGAAATAGGATGATTTTCTACGGCACACCTGACCATCACTCGCAGCACACTAGTGTACCGAGGCACAGTGGTTGAAAAACACTGCACTAGGCTACCTGTGTTGTCTGTGGACGTCCTCCATCTGTGCGTTTCCATAGCTGCTGCTCCTCTGGACCTCCCTCTGCAGCTCCACTCGGTGAGCGTTCCTGAAGGCTTCCAGCGCTGAAAAAAAGGGAAGAGGGAGTTCGTCTGGTGAGCGTTTCTGTGAAAAACTCTGACTCGGGCTCTGCGCGGTTACCCACCGATGGCGGTGGCGGCGGCCTCCTCCTCCAGCAGCCGGTCTTTCTCCCTCCGCAGGAACTCCAGCTCCTGTTGGTGGAGACGCTGTAGCTCATCCACCACCTTCAGGAGGGACTCCTCCATGGAGGTCAGCCCACGCTCACATGTGACCTGGAAGCATCGGGATCAATCAGAATCAGAAATACTTTAATAATCCCAGAGGGAAATTATTTTTGTTACTCGCTCCATAAATAAAACAACGGCAAATACACATATACAAATAAATTCCCACGAAAGACAGAATCCCAAAGAATCACAAAGAATGCTTATTTTTTTATCAATTTTTATAAATTCATATGATGTGATTTTCTGGAATTTTCTTTGGGATTCTGTCTTTCTCTGTTAGAATGTACATATGATTAAAGTTATAGATCGTTGCATTCTTTGTAAGTGGGCAAACCTGCAAAATCAGCAAGGGGTCAAATACTTATTTCCCCCACTGTATATATATATATATATATATGTACACAACATTCCACATAGAATATAGATAAATGTATACATAAATAACTATATGTGTATATATATATAGGTGAAAATAAGTGGTGGTGATAATGTAAATAATTAAGTCTGACTCTCAGAGTGAGGCGTTGGACAGATTGATGACCACAGGCAGGAAGGATTTCACACGATCCGTTTTAACCCGTTTCCTACTAACTGAAACGGATCGGCTAAATAAAAAACGTATTTTTCATCTGTGGAGCGATAGATGCTACAGCTCCTCTCTGCTCAACCCACCTTCAGTTTCTCCATCTCTGCCTCATGCTGCAGCTGCAAAACCCTCGTCTTCTCTTCAAACTCTTCTCTCGTTTTGCCCTCTGAGACAAACAGCTGCTCCTCCAGCTCCTTCACTTTTCCTCTCCAGCTCAAAACTTCACCTTCTTCATCCATTTCCTCTGAGAGTTTGTGCTCTCCTAAAGGAGGGATTTCCATCTCCTCAGAGTCTGGGTCCCGGCTCTCCTCCGTCTGGCAGCATGTGGAGATCACATCCTTTGAGGGACGCCATGTTGCCTTTAGCTGCCGGTTCTCCTCCAGGAGGGAGACGCATTTGGGACAGGGGGGTCTCTCGCTCTTTTCCTTCAGTCGACAGCGGGAGAGTGTCTCTATGGCTGTGGGGTGGAGGATGTGGGCGGGGCCGGGGGGCTCTGAGAGGGACGGGTAGAGCCTGTCTGCTGCCGGTCGGAGGCCGTCCAGTTCGGAGACGCTGAGCGAGGAGATCCGGAGCAGCAGGGAGATTTTCCTCTGCGTGTCGGCTTTTAGACGCTCCACCTCAGACCCCCACCAGCCGCCCTCACCCTCACCCCCCCTCTCCTCCTCTGCACGAAGAAGCAGATCATAACCCGCCAGTAAGATTTGTCTCTCCACCATCTGACACTCTGCTCCCTCCAGAACGAGTGCGTCCACGGGGTCGTCCGATCGAGTTTCCTCCTTCAGCCTGTTGAGGGTTTCCCTCCACATTTCCTCCTCCCGCCTCAGCTGACTCCCCACAGTGGGACTCTCCTCCACCTCCTCGGTTTCTTTCTCACAGCCCAAACCTTCGATGACTCCGAGCAGCTTCCCCAAAACCCTCTGCCTCAGCAGCATCCCCTGGATGACTTTCCGGATCTTTTCTTCACTGGAGACAGTCCTGTCTTCACTGGAAACAGTCCTGTTCTCTCCCTCTCCGTTCAGCCTTCTCTCACACTCCTCACAGAGCTTTTTTTCCAGACTTTCAGAGCAGAGGGAGCCGGCCTCCTCCAGCTCTGCGTTCTTTTGCTGGAGCTCCCTGCAGCTCAGCCGTGACTCCTCCAGCTGCCTCTCCAGCTCCGTCAGCTTGGCCTCTGTGGCCTCGAAACACCGCAGCAGGTATCCGTCCGTTTTCTCCGTGTTGTTCTTGTTTTCGTCTTCCGATCCTTCGCTCCCCGTCAGGTTTTTCAGCTGCGTCAGAGCTTCGCTCTCCCTCAGGGACATTATCAGCATCTGGGCCTCCAGGAGCTCCTGGTTCCTCAGACTCAGCTCCTTCTCCAGATCCTCCAATCTCATCTTTTCCTGCTGTTCCACTTCAGGCAGGTGGTGAGGTTCAGTGTACCTGCTGCTGAGCTCCGCTTTCAGCCGTTCGATCTCGCGGTCGGCCTCCGTCAGCTGATTCAGCACCTCCTGGTTGTGCTGGTGGAGGGCTGCGTTCTGGTGGGAGAGGAGCTCCAGCTCTTTGGAGAGAGTCTTCACCAGCAGCAGGTCTGGAGCCACGTCGGTCAGAGAGCGGCCATCTTTCCCTGCGGGGTTCTCAGGAGTAAAGAGCTCGCCGTTATTTGTTTTTGTGTCCGAGCTGGAAAGCCGCTGACAGTCTTCTCGGCCCAAACCGTTCCAGGCATCGAAGTTTAGCTCCGGTCCGTCGGTCAGACACAGCTCATGTCGGCCGTCCAATGCCGATGAGACTTCGGTCTCAGGAAAAAAGTCCTCCAGATGTTGCAAACAGACGTTTGGCAGCCGAGGCGCCGATGAAGACGAGTTGAGGGGGAGCGCGTCAGTCACGTCCTCTCCGATGAGGCGCTGCTCCGTGCTCGTCTGCTGTGAATCCTTTAAGTCGTTTACTGAGGTTTTACTTGTGTTTTCTGAGCAGAAATCTGCTTCAGAGCGAAGTGGAGGAACCATCTGAGGAAAAAACGGAAAAAGACAGAATGATAAGATTTATTCAAACTTAAATAATCACTTAACTCATTGTCTGCCAGCCATTTTCAGAACAGAGAGTCCCATACTGCCAGAGTTTTTTGAGCATTTTGACTGATTTTTCAAGAGCCACAGAATAGTTTGTGCTATGACTATGTAAACACCGAACACACCAAAAGAAAGAGTAGACTCTCTTCTTTTATCAGGAAATTTTTTTTGTCTCTACCTTATTCCGTTTTTCCTCGACTTGCGTCTCACCGGCGACATGTTCTCTCATAGCGAACCGTTACCTTTTTCTTATTTGCCTACAGTCTATGCTCATCTCCCATCAAAAGTGGCACTTCCCCCTAGAGGGTCAATTGTTAGTACATACTCTGTCTAGAAGCCGATATTTACGGACAAGCTTTAGCAGATCGTCCCCCAGCCACTCTCGTTGAAAAAGATTAAAGACGTCTATAGACGTCTTTGGCAGCCAATGAGTTAATCAATAAACACTCATCAAAACAAAACTATGAGATAAGTGTGGGTAATAAACAGGGAGTGTTTGTTCTGTTCAGACCTGCTGCTGACTGAGTCTGTGTGAAGTGAGCTCAGCTTCCAGCTGCAGCCTGAGGCGCTCCGACTCGGCCAGCTGGATCTTCAGATCTTCAACCTTCAACAACACAAAGAAAACAAGTTCAAATCACATTTAAAATATCTCACTTTCTAAACACACCTATAGCAGGTAAACTCAACAAAAAAATCGTCATTTGTTGAGCTTTAAAACAGGAGAACACAATTTGTTGGTTAACTCATTGGCTGCCAAAGACGTCTATAGACGTCTTTTATGTTTTTCAACGCGAGTGGCTGGGGGACGATCTGCTAAAGCTTGTCCGTAAATATCAGGCTTCTAAACAGAGTATGTACTAATAAATTGACCCTTTAGGTGGCAGTGCAACTTTTGATGGGAGATGAGCATAGATTGTAGGCAAATAAAAAAAAACGCAATGGTTCGCTATGCGAGAAATGGCGCCGGTGAGACGCACGTCGAGGAAGAACGGAATAAGGTAGAAACAACATTTTTTTTCCTGATGAAAGAAGAGAGTCTACTCTTTCTTTTGGTGTGTTCGGTGTTTACATGGTCATAGCACAAACTATTCTGTGGCTCTTGAAAAATCAGTCAAAATGCTCAAAAAACTCTGGCAGTATGGGACTCTCTGTTCTGAAAATGGCTGGCAGTCAATGAGTTAATGGTTGAAGGTAGAAAAACAGACACTGAGGTTTAAAGCAGGAGAGCAAACAGAAGAAGAAGAAGCTCCTCCACCTCTGCTGTGTCTCTGGCTTCAGAGTTGAGGGGCAGCGTCCTCTCCGCCCTGAACACGGTCCTCTCCACCTGCTTCCAGCACTCCTCTATCTCCTCCTCCACCCTCCGCTGGGACTTTGGACTCAGAGCTCGCTCGGTGCCGTCGGACACCTTCTCCCCGCTCTCTTCCCGCCCAAAAGAGATGAGCAGCTCTCTCTCGTACCGCTGCCTCCTCTCCTCCCGCCTCCTCCGCCTCTCCTGGTAGTCCAGCTCCAGGGAGCGCGGGGGGCCGGTTTCCTGCCTCTCGGCCTCCGCCGTAAGCTTGGCCTGAGGCCTGAACTCGGCCCAGTCGAAGGCTGTGTGATTTCCGTCCTGCCTCTCCTCCTTCAGGCTCCGGGGCTTGGCGGGGGGGCGTCGGTCCGTGATTACGTCAGAGTCCTGCGTCACATCTGGTTTGGGCAGGACCTCGGGGGGGCCGGGTAAACTGAGAATACACCAAAGGGGTTAGAAGGTCAGAAATTATCCAGGGTGGAACTAGGAGGTCTATTTTAAAACTATATGGAGCATTTTAAAGAAAGTTCTGGACAATTGGCTGAATATAAAGATCTTTTTAAAAAGTATTTTCAAAGCGTCTGGGAGCTCTGAGGACCTTTTCATTATAAGACATATAATAAATTAACCCTATAATGCCAAATGTATCATATTTGATACGTACGGTTTCTGAAGTCTTTTGGATCTGAGACTTTTTGCATCATTCAGTGATAAAAGCTTTGCTCAAACCCCTGTTGTACACATTCAGATATACCTGATAACAGCCAGTAGAAGACTACACCAAAATATATCTTTGACTTATTGCACGCCAATTTGATCAAAACAATTCCTGTTTTTTTTCTTCATATGTTGTTGAGGGGCCAAAGAAAGACTTCCAAAAAATCCAATATTCATCCTATTTTTCTTGGATCGGGCTTTAAAGGGTTTAATTCTATGTCTTTTAACTCTTCGACCAGTCAGTTGAGCATCCGTTCAGATCTTCAGAACGGAGTAACTTGAACATTAGCTGCTGCTGAGGAAACTGTGGCCGCTCACCTGGCGACATCAGGGGCGTTGGCTGGGTGCACGTTCTTCATCAGCACTTGGATCCAGTTCTCGCGGATTCCTGCTGTCATGGCCGACAGCGTGAAGACGCCCCTCAGAGTCTGCGACATTTAAACGTATCACTGAAAGACTTGTTTATTCGGCAGATTAGACCAGTGTTTTTCAACCACTGTGCCTCGGCACACTAGTGTGATGGTCAGGTGTGCTGTAGAATATCATCCCATTTCATATAATTGGTCTAAAAAGATTTTTTGATAAGGAATTAATTATCTGCAAATAGTATGCCATTTTTGAGTGTCTGTGCTGTTCTAGTGACTGGTGGAGTAATCATGTAATAATTCCTTATGACTAGATTTTGTATATAATTTTGTATATTGAAGTGGACATGTTAAGAGCAATTTAAAAGAAGAAATATAAAATGTGATAAAAATACATTTTTGTGTTTATTTGATTCCTATTCAAGACACTTAAAATAAGATAAGGATAAAATAAGAATAATTATAGTGTTACTATAGGCGGCTACAGATTTGTTTGACATTTTTGGTTGGTGGTGTGCCTCGTGATTTTTTCAATGAAAAAAGTTACCTAGGGTCAAAAAAGGTTGAAAAACACTGGATTAGACAGCAGCCGGAATGAGGTCTTACGTGGATCTGAAAGCCGTAGTTCCTTTGCACCTGATACTCTGAGACGCTGTAACACTTTGCTAGGTCGATTTCACCCTCCAGATCTGAGGCCTGAAAGAGGAGGAGGGAGACACTGAGGCATTAGAGAGCAGGTGACAGTTTCTCTTTGAGTTTGTGAGAAACGGGCTTTACCTCCTCAGCTAAGGGGTCCCTGTAGTATCTCAGACTGTCCGCCGAGAGCACAAACCAGTATTTCTTCCACTAGAGGGAGCAGACGACATTTTAATGAAATGAAAACATCTGATTTCAGGGAAACCCTTGAAAACACTTTTTTTTTTTCTTACTTTACCTGATCATTTTCCTCCAGTTTAACCATCCAGCCTTTCTTGAAGTTCAGTAAATCCGGCTGTAATAAAAATGTTGCAGATATAACTTGAATAGTTATGCTTCAACGTGGGATTCACGTCATGCCACTTCCAGATGTCAGAGAATTTTTTTAAATATAATTTAATGGTTCCTTCTCAAAGTGTCTCCTCCATCCCTCAAAATATTTTAACCATTTCTGGATCAGAGGTGGAAGGACGGAGGAGACACAAAAATTATGAAGGAAGAAGAGGAGGGGAGGATGACTTCATACCTTTTGCTAATTATCTTAAGACTGTAAATGTAGATCCACGAAATGAAAGGAAAATTTAATTTGCTGATGAGCAAATCCATTTTTTGGGGGATCAAATCAGCCTGGAATGCAGCCTAAAACAAAAGTTTTAAGCTTTTTGAACTCTTTATCTTGTCGATTGAATCTTGATAAGGGGTGAGTAAAAACAGTAACCTGTACTCTGTGTTCCCTCTGCCTTCCACTGTAAAACGCTAAAATGCTTCCATAGAAACCACCATAAAAACACGGTTTCCAGTTGCCGCTTCCTGGAAATATAAACGTGAACTAGCAGCTCTTGAACTTGAGGCTCCTCGGTCCTGAACTCTCACCCCGTTTTCCTTTAGTTAAGCGTCCTATCTGTGAATCTCTGCGGTGCCTTACCGTCATGACCGTGTCTGAGGTCCTTCGGTCCAGAGATTTGGCTCTTCTCTGAGGGGGGGGGGCCTCAGTTTGGACCACGTCTGCACACGATGGCAGTTTCTGCAGAGGGGGGAAAAAAAACGGCCATGATTGAAGAGCTGGAGTTAAGACCTCTTTTTGTCAGACTCAGGGTTTCACAGAAGCAGATACAGTGGGGGAAATAAGTATTTGACCCCTTGCTTATTTTGCAGGTTTGCCCACTTACAAAGAATGCAACGATCTATAACTTTAATCACATGTTCATTGTAACAGTGAAAGACAGAATCCCAAAGAAAATTCCAGAAAATCACATCATATGAATTTATAAAAATTGATAACCATCTGATGAGGAAAAATAAGCATTCTTTGTAAGTGGGCAAACCTGCAAAATCAGCAAGGGGTCAAATACTTATTTCCCCCACTGTACGTGAAGTGTTTCCCAAGTCAGGATGCAGCCCGCATGCCATCGGCCGGAGAAACCGGCTGCTGGAGGCTTGGCAGAGACTCGGTTTAAGGATTAGGCCTGCTGGGAGCCCAAACGGCTCTAAGCTCTGTTAAAGCCTCACCCACATCGTGAGCAGACTGCACACAGATGATTAGATTTGGATGTGGATTTGGATGTGAAAAGGTTTCAGAGAGTAAATGGTGTCTGACAGGATGCAGCTTTCGTCCTGCATTTTAAAACGAGTGTCCCGTTTCGCAGTGGCTCCAACAGTGCGTATCGGTCCGTTTCAGGTCGGGATTACGCAGCATTAAACGGAACAAGGGAGCACTTTTTTGTACTCGGGCCTCTGATATTCAAAAGATTCATTCTTCTCTCTTACATAACCACTTTAACGAGAAAAAATGACCACTTTAATCTACACAGAACCTCCTTTGTACTTTTCTTTTCTTGCATTTACATTGAAAACTATCCAAGGACACAACAGAGAGAGGGACACAGCTCCCTGACTGACCGCCTCAAACAGAGCTCATCTCTGCTGAATGGAGAGGCCTGGAGGGGAGGAAAGGAAGAAGCTGTTCTGGGAATCTCTGGATAGGCTCCTCTGACCTTCTCCTGCCCTGGGTTACAGTGTTTATGAGGCTACCTGAGAGGCTGAACGATTTAAGACTGCCATAACAGCCAAGAGCAAAAAGACACAGACACAAACTGGGACATTTGCAAGTTTAAAAAAAAGATTAAATAAATCAAAATTAATAGAAGAGATGCTAACACCGTTTCGAAAAGAAAGGATGCCAAAATGCAGAATGCTCCCAGACTCCTTATTGGATTTAATTGTTAAACTTTGACAAATAATGTTTGTATTTAATTATGTAGATTGACTTCAGCTGCAGGTTTTAAATATCTGGTTTTGGTCAGACTGACATGACTTCCTGAAAAATGACTGATTATGTTTCATTATTTTTCCTTCACATAGAGTTTCCTTTGCATCCCTTGAAGGGATTTACTCTCCCACAATAGAAACTAGTCTTGGAAGTCCATTTTGATCTGTAGTAACGTGCTGATCTCAGCGTCTCCCTGATGGCTGACAGGTGTTTTATGGTGAGAGCTGAGCTGGAAGGTAAAACTGTCAATTTGCATGTTGATTCCTATTCCAATCCTCACCTAGCTTGTTCATCTGGAAGGGGCTCAGAGTAGATGTGGAGCTCTTTGAACAGGGGAGGCCTTACTTACAGAGGAATGAAAGAATGGAACTCATTGCCATTAATTCTCATAAAAATTGTACATAAGTCTGCTTTTAAAATGGAACTTAAGAAGTTTTTAGGAGCAACTTATCTATAAATGAAATAGTTTCATGTTTTAATTTATTGTAACTTATTCATAAAATGTTTAAATTCAAAATTTTAAATTGTAATTTTCCCCTTTTCTTTGAATGTTCAGTCTTATTGATATTTATATGATACTTGTCATCTGTCAAACATGTTCACGAATTTACATTGTATACTGTATTTTTAATGATGTGGACCCCAGGAAGAGTAGCTGGGTGTAAAGCACAGCTAATAGGGATCCTAATAATAAATAAACAAATAAAAAATCTACACCAAATGTTCTGAGACGACTTCTCACTCATCCCAGCCCGTAGCCTCTGCTGCCTGCTGGACTAAATGACGTCCTTCTTGCTTAGTTGTGGAAAATCTGAGCTCATTGGTGCTGTACGGCATGCTGCATACGGCGGGTTCATTTCTCAACCCTTTCCCAGGATGATGCGCGTCTGGGAGCAAACGTCACCATAAAAACTAAAATCACTTGTAGGAAACAGAATAGTCTGAAGATGCTGTGATCTTCTCTGATGGATCACCCTGTGGGAAGTTTCTGATGAATGTTTTGTGTTTTGTGGATACTGTAACACACAGACACTTGTTAGGGGCTTACTCACCAGCTTAATCACCGGGGTCAGGCCCAGAAACACACAAAAGCTATGATTCACAAACAGATGTGCAGCCGAGAGCAGCTAACGGGGACTCCGTGTGTTTGGGAACTTTCTGTGGGCTCGGCCGTAAACTGGAAGCCATCGTGTGAAATGTAAAACATCTCAGAGGAGGTTCGAGACGCTCACTCGGACTCAGAGGTCCACCGAACCGGACCGGGTTTGACTTCTGAGGAATCCCTGGAAAGAAGCTGCGAGGAGGAATGCAGCAGGTGGGCTGAACGCCTTCAGGGCATCAAAACCAGTTTTGTTCCCAAACAGAGAGCGGCGCCGGATGATTCAGCGCCGCTCTCCCACCTGCCGACACACGCCAAGGGGACAAACGTGCCCCGACACATCGGGCTTCACCCTTCAACGCGTCTGAGATCAGCTCTCATCGTGTGGTTTTCAGCAGCATGGACTGAATGAAAACTTTAAAGACAGACGACACTGAACCGGGTCCGTCTCTGGTTTACACACAGATCCAATCAGCCGGAGGAGAGTTGGATCAGGTCTGTTCCTTTAGTTTAGAGGTAAAGTGAGATCTCTCATCCAGAACAGCCAGAGCCAGTCTGAGTACAGCTGGACACAGTAACTGGTCTTAATCATTACACAACCACAGCAGCATTAGTCAGAACTACATGCTCATGGTTTGTTACCGTCATCTGGAAACAAACAAGCTCGGTCAGGTATTCGGTTTTTATTCTCAGACGCTGACGTTAGTAAGCCGTTGCATCTACCAGCACAAAAATGCACCGATTAGACATGAGAGGGGCTCTTTGGAAATGACATGACATCAGGCTTTTTCCACAGAGCAGCCAGATATGGCATCGGTGTGATTTTAAGTGTCCGCTCACTGCCATGGCATCCAGCTTCTCGTGTTATTAGTAGAAATAAAGCAAATATTTGTATGTCAGAACAAGCTGAACTGGTCGGTCGTTTACTGGCTGAAACATAACACCACGGGGTGTTACATAAATCCGGAATCATGCAACCCAAAAACAAACAGGCTCTTTTAGGCTATGAAAAGCAAATACAACTGGAGTTACAAATTGTCACATGTGAGAAGAATGACAACATGCTCCATGAACTGGAAGAGCTCCTGGAGGAAGTGGGAGACTCCCTCTGGCTCTCACTTTGAGGTGATCACATCCTATCCTAACCCTAACCCGTACCTCTATCCCCCCACAACTCCTTCTGTAGTCCCTCTACCTCTATCTCTATCTCACCACTGACTCTGATCAGTGTTTCTCCTCTGTATAGCTTATTGTCATAGTGATGATAAATGTGATACTGTGTCTACTCTTTAAGTCGCTTTGGAGAAAAGCGTCTGCCAAATGCATAAACATAAACAAAGTGGTGAAATATGTCAGAACCCGTCTGACCTGCCACTCAGATAATCAGATCCAGCAGAGTGGCCTCTGCCCGACACCTCGACCTGCCCGGGCTGTGGTGGTGGTGACCACGCTGGGTGGGTGTGGCGTGGTTACCTCTCTCTTGCTGGTGCGGGTCTCCATCCGGCCCTGTCTGGGGACAGCTGCCCCCCCCACGCGCTCCTTCCTGGTGACTGGCTCTGCAGACCTGAAAACACAAGAAATGACTTAAGATCTCAGTCCACAGCACCGTCTTCTTCATTTGACCAAGTTTTTGGTTTGGACTTCATAGCTGAGAATAATTAGAAAATAAATGAACAAATAAGACATGATGACATGGTTTCATTTTCATTACAATCTGAGAATGCACTGCACCCCCCCCTGCAGAAAAGCAAATGCCACTGAACAAATACCAGTGTTGATGCCTGTCAAGGCATCAGCTCAAAAACAAACTTCCTGGAAGGTATCTTCCTGAGAACAAACAAGCTGTTTGTGTGTGTGAGTGTGTGTGTGTGTGTGTGTGTGTGTGTGTGTGTGTGTGAGTATGTGTGTCAGCTCCTTCATCATTTCCTGTAACACCTGTAAAACGCCGAGCCTGATAATGAGCCCTAAACAGCACCTGTGCAGAAGAAAAACTGCTGCTGAGAGACTAGCGAGAGGGGCTTTGTGCAGGATGACAGCAGGCGTCAAAGACTGAGAGCACCGGCGGAAAAAGCTGCACGGAGAGTTTCCCCAGTCACCGAACACCATGCGATTATCAACTATCAACGCTCTGAATGCTCGGCGGATCGGTTCGCTCTGTTACAAACGTCAGGCACGGTTCAGTGGAAAACACTAGTCTGCCTCTCCTGTTCCGATACCATCAGTACTAGTCATAGCACGAATCTAACATCGGAAGATAAACCCACGCTGATCGTTTATGTGAACATCCCACAGCAGTAAAATGGAGTTTGTCCCTCGGAGATGGAGGTCAGTGTATAAAACCTCTATCTCCCCACAGCTCCTTTTGTAGTCTCCTCTACCTCTATCTCTATCTCACCACTGACTCTGATCAGTGTTTCTCCTCTATATAGCTTATTGTCATAGTGATGAGAAATGTGATATTGTGTCTACTCTGTAAGTCGCTTTGGATAAAAGCGTCTGCCAAATGCATAAACGTAAACATAAAAGCTGTGGCCTTCTACCAAAGTGAGGAAAACCTGTCTGAGTTTGGAGGGAACAGACTGAGGCGGGCAGTCTCTGAGCAGGACACAGGGGGTCCCAGCAGAACCTCCAAACCCCAAAAACCCAGCGTGGACTGAGCTCTACTCTCTGACAGGCATGCGGACTGTCAGCGTTGAGGTCATGAGAAACAAGGCAGCAGATATCTAATTACACCAGCCTTTTGGAATTTATGGCCTTATTTGGGGGGGGGATAAGTATTTTGTGTTTTTGTTTCCCAAAAAGGCAACGAGAGTGAAGAGCTGACATGAATCCTCCTCATGTGAGCCGTCCCCCTGCTGCTGGGGAACAAACTGGGAGGGTTTGTTGCAGCTAAATTTAAAAAAGGCAGCGGTCCGATGTCTGATGGAGGGGTAGCGCGGCCCTTTGATCCGCCGTTTAGCGGTGTGTTGGGCTTCATGCTGGGGGGGGGCACAGGGGATGTTCTTTGTGCTAATTGCTTGCACATTTACCCCTTTTTCCCTCTTTAAGTGGCTGTCAGCGTCACCCAGAGATTACATGGAAACGTAGGAGAGAAAATAAAAACCATACTGCTCGGAATCCCACGGCTCCGTCACAGATTCACCCACATTGTTCTGAAACCTGCTGAAAACAGAAACCCCCTTCACAGATTACTCTCCTACCTCCTGTCCTCGCCCTGAATCTGTCCGGAGCTCCCAACAACCGAGTCGAAGGCAGAGCTGCTCGGAGGGCCGCTGCCTGGGGGGGAAAACACATCACAGAAAGGGCTTATGAGGTTTGTATCCGCAGGGCAGGGAGACCAATCCACCATAATGTGTCTGTGTCTGTTTTAGGAAGGAAGAAATACAGAGTCTCTGCCACTAAACTAAAAGCCTTATCCGTTTGCACCTTCATCACAAAACAGATAAAAATATCCTCCACTGGACCTTTAAATAGCAGATGGTGTATGAGCATTATCGAGTCTGAGATATAATGTTTATTTATTCTAAGTTGTTCTGTATTTTTTTATGTTTCATTTATTTGTTTTTCATTATATTTTTTAGCGGTATCCTTATTACATTGGAGTACTTGATTTCAAATGTATACATTTCTTAAGCTAAGTTGTATATAGGTGAAATTTGCGGGTTTAGCCTAGGTCTGTGTGTGTGGGGGGGTGTTATGTGTTAATCTTCTATTTTGAATTGTTATGCAATGCAAAAAAATCAATAAATATATTGGGGGGAAAAAATAGCAGATGGTGTATAAGATGTTTTTAGATCATTTTTCGTCCCAACAGCATCGTGATGTGACCTCTTACAGGATACTCTTTTCCCTTCTTTTGGTCTGCAACAGGTCGGGAAACGAGGTAAATACAACAAGAACAGATTGTTGAAGTCCACACTCACAAATGTCAAAGATCTGAAGTAACCCTGGAAGAGTGGGCCAAAATTCCTCCAAAACCACGTGAAGGAACGATAACGTCATCCAGACGCTTCCCGCTCCTAAAGGAGCTCCTACCAGCTGCCCAGTCGACGGGGGGATTTCGTTTTCCCACTTTTATCCGTTTTGTCTTAGTTTTTGTTAAGTATATTGCGTGCAGACTTTTAGAGGAACGGTTTCTCTTGTTGATGGGTAGGCGTAACGTTCCCATGGGAGCATCAACAGAACCATTTATCGTTTTGTTTAGACTCGGCTCACAGACTAATAACAGTGACATCATCGTGAATCGACAAAGAAGACATCAGCACAGGAGAGAGGAACACATGTTTAGACGTAATCCTGACTGAAAACATAACCAAACTTCTTTGACATTTAACATGTTGCAACAGCCACAAGCAAACAAGGAAGAAGAGGAGGGCCTAACCATAAAGCGGTGATCATCCTCTAACCTGGGAAATGCTGCTCGGGCCTTCAGTCAAAAAGACGATCCAGGTTCTGCAAACCTGCTAAACGCCTTCAGAGAAAGATGCGATTCCAAAGCTAAAAACAGCCTCGTCTAACCTGAAGGTTTTCTGAAAACCTCACAGAGCTTAACACCATTGGAAAACCTTAACTGTATGCGGCATGTTGGTAACTGCCTTTGATGGAAATCTCTGCCTGGATCTGAAATAAGGCTGGATTCACTCCACCTCTGCTGGAGGGACTGAGAACATAACAACTGAAGAGAAAAGCTTCTTAAATCCTGTAAAAAGTCCTTCAAACTGCTGTTAATCCCCATTCAAATCACTAAAGGAAAAACTCTACAACCAGAAATAACACGATGACATTCATTAAAAATGTAGATTTCAGACTTTCTGTTCAGATTTCTAGGTCTAGATTTCTATTAAGGCTGTGCTCAACAAACCTGATTCAAGATTTCTGAATTTTATGGAAGTAGTAAGTAGCTAATATGTGAGGGTAAGAACTGAGACGAAGGCAGACACAGTGACTGAGCAGTTCTTCCTCTGATGGAGCCCAAGGCAGCAGCAGACATCAGACCTGCTTTAAGTCTGGAGCCAGATGGGTGCTGGACCACCCCACTGTCCAGCTTTTAGAACTCGTTTAAGAGCTCTTTTATGGATCATGTCTGCAGCTTGGCTTTAATGATGCCTGAGGGTCAGAGACTCAGAATTTCCTGCTCATCTCTCACTGCGTTTCTGTCGCTGTGTTTATGTAAGTCTACATCCTGTTCAAACAACAAACTCCTCCAGCCAGTTCCCACGGCAGCGAGTCTGTACCCGCTCCACGGGGCTAAAGCACAGAGTCCAAATAAAAGGCTGCAAGTCTGTGGACGTCTGCAGGGTGTTAGGACAGTGGCTGTGATTGGCTGAGAGTGTTGGACTTGTGCTGTACCGGCAGGGATCCACTCCGGACCCTGAGGATCTGTGCTGGTCCTGACCGGGGTCCCCTCTGAGGCTCCTTCAGTGGGCGCAAAGCTCAGATCGGTTGCGGCCATCTTTGCCGGGCTTGGCTCCTAAAAATGGAAAACACTTTTTATTTTTTCTTTCATTCCGTTTCATGTTTCAATATCATTTTAAACAGCCTGAAAATAGCGAATTAAAACGCCGGATCTTACAATGGATTTCTAATAAATCTCCAACAATTTTTGGGTGGAAGAAGCTCATTTTGGAATATATCCCTCTAGACTTTCTAACATGCCTCGTCCACTCTAAGACTGACATTTTTGGACGCATATGGAAGCCCTTCCTGGACTATGCTGAAGGACACGTGTCTACCATCCTGTCTCGAGCATTTATGAATGTTTAGATGTGTACTATACAACGATGGAAGTATGTATGCCCCCCATCTTATATTTCCTCTTATCTCTGGACTGCACTGCTGAGCTTTTGTTTTGTGTTTTGTTGTTGTTTTTGTTGTTATTATTAAACCCAAAAAAATCAATAAACATATCTACAAAAAAAAAAAAACGCCGGATCTGATGTTTACGTGTGAACCGCGGGCATTTTTTAAGCTACCTGATTGGCGATGGGTTCGACCTTCCGCTTTTTCTTCTGGCTGTGTTTGTTTGTGCGCAGGTAGGCGGACAGCTGTTCCCTCCAGCTGAAAAGGACAGAGACATCCGGCCGGTCAGAGGCGGCCGACACAACCCTTAAAGCTCCTGGAAGGTCTCAGTGGAGGGGGAGTGGGAGGGGGTGCTGACCCGTTAATGATCTCTTTGTTGTCACCGCGGATGAATATCTCCTGCTCCGGGGTTTTGATGCAGAGGGCGTTTCTCTGGCCCGTCCGGGACTCCGCGTCGGAGATATCTGTGCACAGACTCATGCTGACCGTCCCCTGAGGCAGCGTGCTGGGCTGCGGGAGAACCAGAGCACCGGGGTCACAGCACATTAAATACCCTATTTCAACAAGTTAAACTAGTTCCCTGGTGTCCTAATGTAATGTCTGTGACAAGCTTTGGTCAAAATCCCATAAGGATGAAGCCCAATAGCAGTTCAGTCCCCCTGCCAAAACAGCCCCGTTCAGAGCGCTCGCTTTGGAGTGCCTGTCTCTTTAAATGCAAATGAGACACAGGCAATCCACCCACTTCTTCCGGGAGGTGTGCCCATGTCGGCACGCTAACGCTACCATGCTACCGCTACCATGCTAACGCTCACGCTACCACGACGTCTGCCACAGATAGGCGGAGTAAGCTGAGGGGGGGGGGGCAACATGCAGGTGAAAGGCTGGAATATTATAATGAGCTAGAGCTAATGACGTCAGAAACTACCCACTCCTGAAACCTCCTGATTTATCTCCTGGATTCAGACTGAGGCAGCCCACAAAAATGAGTCTTTTTTTTTCACACTTTGCCTGCTGATAGGCCCTCCACAGTCCCAAATGTACATAATCAAATGATTGAAAACTTGGTTTTGCATAATATGTCCCCTTTAAAGAATCATGTTTACTGCGACTCCAAGCCAAGACTGACAGCCGGATTAATGGCAGCTGAACAGCAGGCAGCTCGGGGAATGAGGGATGAGGGAATTAAAACGGAGGGGATCACAGCGAGGAAGAGGGGGCGGCATTAAAGAAGCGGCTAAGCCAAAAGCATCTGCCGTGGTTCTGCACACAACATCTGGCCTAAAGATGGCCGCCTGAGCCCTGCACGGGACTAGTGAAGCCGGTCCCAACCGGGAGTTTCTCACCTGTTGATCCAGGGCGTAGCTCAGGCTGCCGTGTTCGTACAGGACGAAGAAGCGCCGCTGCCATTTCTGACACCACAACACAGGAACAGAGTCACCACACCGCTGGTTTTGGGGGGAAGGGGGCTGAAACCCACTAAAGTCTTACCCGGGAGCGCTGCACGGGGTTGTCGAAGTCTGTGCCCACCGGGGCCAAACACAGCCAGCTGCAGTAGATGGGCTTCGCCTGGCGGGAAAGACAACAGCAAACATTATTTCAGGGTAAAAATACACATCAGGGCCAACACAGGAAGTGTGCAATGAGGTGTCGTTCAGATGAAGCATCCTTTCATTTACTTTGGATGTCGCTTGTTGACAGAAATACAGACGACTCTTTGGAGGCTCACAACCTGCCAAACCCGCTGAGGCACCAGGGCCCTCAAACAGAGGGAAGGTTTCTTTTTCTCTTCTCTCTCTCTTCTCTGATCTTTGGGCTGCTCGAAATGTTACTTTTTATTTAAAACGTTTAATTCCCTTAAAGCCGAACGTCGATTTTTAATGAGAATCATTATCAAACAACATGAGCGGGAAATTATCATATTTTAAAGGAGAAAGCAGAAAATGTTGATTTACTACAGCCTTCAGTTTTCTTATCAGAATATATTAATTATTGGTATGATTAACCCAATCAGCAGCAAACGAACTGTTGACTTCTGGTGAAGGTGAACATCAACATTTCCAGACAAACAGTCTTCCAGATCAGAGCACAGAAGCCTGTCTGAATGAGTTAGAAACAACAGTAATTTGTTTCTTTATTATAATCTGGGAAATCTGTTGGTCTCCACTTGACTGTTAGTGCAAACTAAAATAATTAAACTGACGGTTGAGACAACCGAAAGCCATCAAAAGTCTTGTTCCTGGCCTTCAGACTCTCACATGTAGATGTTTTCTTGGTCTGATAAGCGAATGGAAAGCCGCTCAGACTGAATACATCACTTATTAAGATTCTCAATCTACACAAACCCAGACGTCCTGAAGCCTCACGCGTCAGGTGATTCTCTCTGAAAGGTAAACACGTGAAAAAACAGAGCCGTTTCCAGCTCTGTCAGAGTAAAACTGAGCTCGGTAATTACAGAGCGGGGATCCAGGCACGGGCTGTGATAGCATACTGCAACAATGCGAGGCATGCAGCACGTCTCCTCACATCACCTGTGCATGACAGGCCAGCAGCACCAGGTTTTAAAAGGGCGGAGAGCAAACACGTGCAAAATAAATATTTCTGCTGAAATGTAGGGTTAGAGCATCATTGTTTCATTGTTTTCACCATTTAACGGACATTCAGCTGGTTGTTTTTAGACAGAAACCACTGCTTAGGGCTTCTCAGGAATTCAAAAAGCACTCGTCTCTTTCGATAATCTAAAGCAAAATGACTGAACAGATTTATAAATAATAAAACAAGGAGGTGCTTATGGGGTAACAATTCAAATACCCGTTTCAGATACTCCACGTTCTGCGTCAGAAACTATATTTGACATCCATCCAAGTCCAGTAGAGGCTGAAAATGTATTTTTGCCTCCTCAACACAGCGAACCCAGCCACAGTTAACGGTGTAAACTCCTTATCCTGCTCCAGTGTTAATCTAATTATGCAGCAAAGCAGTAGGCGTCTTTAGTCTGAAAGAAGACTTTGTTCGCTCAACACTTTAAGAGCACTCGGCTGACGATAATTCTGCTGCTCCGGGACGCTGAACAAAGGACTTTTTACACTACAGCACTTGGTGATTTTACTTCTCAGTTCTTAGAATAATCAAAGGATTGAAGATTTAGAACAGATGAGGAGGTTTGACAAATCTTAATAATCATTAGCTGTCTTGGGGGAGCTGCCGTCTGGGTGATGCAGAAGCTTGGTTTCCCGTCCTGGAAGCCACAGGATTTTTATCACCTGCTTTTCAGATGTGACAAATGAAGCTATAAAAACACTTTCACAGACACACATCACTTTGTTCAGCTACTAGGGCAGCTTGTTCATAAAGAAATTTCCCCAAAACTTATATCCACTGATTGATGAAACCTGGTTTAAATGAAGATGAAATACTCTAATGTTTATTATAAAATGTTGGGAATATGGATGCACAAAGCGTCAAAAAGCTTTTAGGGGCCAAATACAGCTCAGATTAAACCCAGACATTTTAATTGAGAGCTGTGAGTTTGTTCTTTTTAGATATAGTTGACAAAGGAATCCATTAAATGAGGGAGGGTTTCTCTCTCTGTTATCTAAAAATGAACTTATTTCCATTTGAAAGTATTACCGTGTTGCACTGAGTCAGTATCTTTACTGTCTTTAAAGTCAATATTTAAATAATTTAAACCTTCATCCATGTCCAGATGATGTCTTCATTTGCCCAGACAATGAGGTCCAAAATGCATGTTTTAATTTTGGGTAATTTTGTGGGGAAGGTTTATCACTAAAGAAGTCTTATTAAGTGTATTTTCTTTCAAACTAAATGTTGAAAGGATAATTTTATAACCCAATGTTTATTATTAATTTAAACTGTTTTGGTGTAATTGATTTATCACTCTCCAATTTAAAAATATCCATAATATCCTTTTAACAATGACGTTGTTGGCACTCTCAAAGAAAAGTTTCTGCTACTCATCATGTTCATGAAAACATCCTCTAGAAGTATTTAAACATTCATTTGCAAGTAAAACAGTCAAAGAATCCCTTCTTTGGGCTAATAAATGAACCAAAAGTAACTTCAATTTCTCCATCGATTATCAAGCAAATTCTTTTTTTTTTTTTTTAATGAAACGCGTTTACTCGGTATTTTACATATGAATTCACCTAAAAATGTATTTAAAAAAAACTGTGAATGCCAATTTTTGACAAAGGTTTGCAATGAATGAGTGAGAGTTTTTAAACGTAAAACGGTTGGGGGTTAACGGTAACGGTTGCATCCTTAACGGTCACGTACCTGCTCCACGTCGCGGTCGCCAAGGAGATGCAGCTCGCGGGACTTGAAGCAGTTTTGACATTTGCTCGTGTTGAACACGTTGGCCTGGAACTTGTTGCAGGAGGTGGTCGCCTTTTCCCCGGACATGTTTCAGTCGGTGCGGCGAAAAACAATCCAAAAGCGAGCCTCCGTCGCCGTCGTCCGCTGCTCGGCGCTGAATGGAGGCGACTTTCCCCCCGACGAACATCTGTCAAACCGGGGCTGTTGACGACCGGCGTCATGGCCGCGTCCTCTGACGTCACGCATAAATTACCATTGCATATCCGGTCCCAAAAAAAACAAAACATTTTCTTATGCTGAAAATAACTAAAATTAAGGTAGCAGATACTATTTAATGTATGCCAATAAATAGAGAAATTTTGCGTTTGATATTTGTTTAATATAAACCAAATGTGGGAGAAGTTTCCCCGCCAACCAAATGTCTAATTAGCGCCACCTGTTGTCCATTAGAAGTAATTACAAGCGAATCGCGTTTATTTTTACAGCACATTTGGTACACATGGTGAACTCAAAGTGCTTTACAAAAGCATGAACATGAAATAAATCCACGTAAGAGATTTAAACATGTACTTGGCAGAAAAAGGATTAAAGGCAAAAACAAAGTGGAAACAGTGCAGTAAAATTTGACGAAAGAATGACACGAGGAAAAAGTAGTCTTGAGTTTAACCTTAAAATTGTCTAATCACATTAAAGTAAACATTTCAGATTAGAACATTTTAGGGTAGTAATGTGCTCAGTTTATCTGGCTCCTGTTAGGCATCTGGTAGCAAAAGTTATTGATGTCCCTTCATCTCTTGAAGTGTTAGTGATTTTGATAGAAAACTAAATTATTTGTGTTTTCCTGTGGTTTCCTGAGGCCCCTCCTGGATGGTCATCAGCTCCTTTCCCTTCACCTGTGCTCCTCAGCTGCCTCCTCTCAGTAATCACTCTCCTCTACATTTAGATCCGTGGTTGGTTGACTCCTTTTCAGATCTTCTCTATTGTCACACTGTATTGTACTCCTGCTTCTGTCATTCATGGTATCTGTATCTGTATATACTGTAGATATAGCTTTGCACTGAGCAGCACAATCATACCCATAAGCCTTTTGAGAATTAAAAAACAACCTAAAAAAAGGAAAACATATATGAACATATGGATGCTGATTGATACATGAAATGCTGGTTTTAAAGGCAAATCTAATTACAAATGAAAATGAAATCACATTAGAAAATAACAATTGTAATATTTAAACATGTAAAGCAGATGGTGGATTTTTTAAGGACAAAAAACAGCTCTCACTTGTGTTATTTTTTTAAATACAACTCAATTAATAGATATAACTAGCTGGAAATAAAGACACATCAGCATCCAGACAGTGGAGGCAAGCATTTATTCAAGGCAATGGCAGTGGCAGAACTGTACAAACTAAAAATAATCAGACCTTTTCGGCTCTTCAAAAATCGTATAAAATACAGTAGTTTATCATGAGTTGATATGTTCAGCCTATTACGCTGATAAACACGAAACAGAGGCTCATTCCAGGATCATCGGCTTGCAGATTAAACATTATATAGATAATTTAAGCTTCCATTTCATATATGTTTATAAATCTCCTCACCGGTGCTCCAGCTACATCATTTGCAGGTGCTTTTCTCAACATGTGCCACACCTGCTTCACCTTAAAGGGAAACCAGGAGTTTAAGAACGAGGAGCTCAGATGGATTTGGACTCAAACGGGGGCTGATTCAGCTTGATTTCAGTCTTCTTGAAGACAGAAGCAGCTCTCAGCTGCTCATTTTAAAGGTTTGAATGAATGGTACTTCTCAAAGTCACCGGGGAAGTTGTGTGTGTGCAGAGACTAAACTAGTAGTCCTGACGTTTGGATAAAGTTACAGAGGCGGTGTGAATGCATTCACATGCGCCAACACCTCACAAAGCTTCACTTTATCTAAATAGCTACGTTAGCTTAATAGGATCTGGGTTTTTTATTTAAATGTGCTTGATGTGGTGGTTGGTTTTGACTATGAAGCTGGTAGTTCGGAGGCCATGACTCAGCAGTTCTCCATCTGAGGGAGAAGACACCCTGGGAGGACAGTAATGTCCACATCTGAACAGAAGAGCAGGATGCTTTGAGGGCCATTTTTTAAGAGAGGAAAGGGGTTTAGGAATCACCTTTTGGCTCCTCCCAGGAGGTTTCCCAGCTTGGACTGGGACCAAAACTCACCTTTTAGACATTTAGACCATCTACAGGTAGAATTGCTAACTCATGGTCTGGGGGGCTGCTTTAAGCCGATCCTCCACTATGTAGCTTAGAACTGAAGAAGCCTCCAGGCTGAGAGGAGAAACGCCTTTAAGATCCAAGCAGAAGTTCAGGACTCTGAGGGTCACCAGGACCTGGTGAATGAGAATCTGCACCAACAAACATCAGCTACAGCCTCGGACCAAAACGGGCCTCGGATCCTTTGAAAAACCTTTAAGATGCCATGAGGAATCCCTCTTTGACTTTAAGAAGCTCCAACTTAAATCCAAACAAAGAGGGCTTGAACCAGTCGTTTTGCTCTAATTGAATCTCCCCGCGTGTCTTTTTGCTAATTCATGCTGCTCGCAGAGTCTTCCCAGTCAAATAAATGTTGTTTTTTTTCAGAAAAACTATTCTACGTTTACAAAAGTCCCTTTGTAGAGGTTAATCTAACAAAATCCATTTAAATTCTGACAAAACAAGTCGACGGTTTGTCTACGGAAGCGGCACAGCTAACAGCATTTATAGGTTTATGAACACTAACGTGGCGCATACAGCAGGAAATGTTACTTTGGGATAATAAATAAACAGATAAATAAATTAATAATAAAATATAAATTTGGCGCAGCCACATAAAAATCACCAGGATGGCTTTTTTTTTGTGCTCAAGGAAGAAAATCTAAACATTTGACTGTTTTTTCTGTTATAGTAGTGCATTCTGGCTCTGTCAGGCAGTATTACGTTAGATTAGATACACGTCAGATTAGATACTGCAAATGTACATTTCAGGCTTATTTCAGGTTGTGTGTTGCGCAAAGGCGGGGAGTAATTCAGCTTTGAGGGAACTCACACTGGGGTCCAGGGTGTTAAAATGAGCAGGAGCTGAGTCTTTTTTCCGGGTGTGGCGTCTAAACGACGAACAGAACGAAGGCTGTCAGAACTCGTGCCTGTGGTACATGTCGGGGTCGTAGTATTTGGTGACCACCACTCTGTTGGCAAACTTGCGGCCGGTGAGCGC
Organism: Menidia menidia; assembly: GCA_907169785.1. Classification (NCBI taxonomy): domain Eukaryota; kingdom Metazoa; phylum Chordata; class Actinopteri; order Atheriniformes; family Atherinopsidae; genus Menidia; species Menidia menidia. Next base: position 26,119 of record CAJRST010015113.1, on the reverse strand, counting down.
CTGCATGGCTTTCTGACAGTCTGCAGCAGAAACGTACTCCACGAAAATCTGAGAGGGGGAAAAAGAGAAAATAAAGGGAGGAGAGAGACAAATGAATGTAGAATCGGAGATTCTTTCATTTGTTCTGAGAGTTATTTAATCACTGCATGGTTAAAACCTAAATAAAAACTCTTGTTTATCAGTATTTATTGATATTTTGCATTTTCAGTTTATGGAAAAACTGCAAAAAATATTGGCATTACATTAGATGCAAATTTTTAAAAAAAAGTTGATTTCTATATTGTTTTTTTTTCTTTAAGGACAAAAAAAGGCAAAAATAAACAGTATCAGGCTTCATTTTGTCAAAAGAACAGAAAAACTTCTACACGACAAAGAGATTTCTACTTAATTTTGAGCAGATTTTTCTTTAAAAAGAAGTCTCCATGAAAGCAGTGGGAAAATCCCAGATCAGTGTTTAAATAGCTTTCCTATTACAGGCTTCTAGACAGAGTATGTAGTAACAAATTGACCCTCTAGGGGGCAGTGCCACTTTTGATGGGAGATGAGCATAGACTGTAGGCAAATAAGAAAAAGGGAACGGTTCTATGAGAGAACATGTCGCCGGTGAGACGCAAGTCCAGGAAGAACGGAATAAGGTAGAAACACATTTTTTTTCCTGATGAAAGAAGAGAGTCTACTCTTTCTTTTGGTGTGTTCGGTGTTTACATAGTCATAGCACAAACTATTCTGTGGCTCTTGAAAAATCAGTCAAAATGCTCAAAAAACTCTGGCAGTCAATGAATTAAATAGCTTTCCTAGTACAGGCTTTTCTTAAGTAACACATTTTTTTTCCTGATGAAAGAAGAGAGTCTACTCTTTCTTTTGCTGTGTTCGGTGTTTACGTAGTCATAGCACAAACTATTCTGTGGCTCTTGAAAAATCAGTCAAAATGCTCAAAAAACTCTGGCAGTCAATGAGTTAAATAGCTTTCCTATTACAGGCTTTTCTAAAGTGCTTAGAGTCCTGATTTGAACTAAAATTGGCTGTTCTAAAGTGCTTAAGAGTCCTGATTTGGACTAAAAGCAACCTCTGAACATGGACAGGTCTGGACTGGCGTCTGTACCTTTCCGCAGCCGGGGACCTCCACGCCGGCCACCGGCCGGGGGATCTCGATGGAGCGGACGCTGCCGTACTTGCAGCACTCCTCCCGGATGTCCTCCAGGATCTCCTCGTAATCGTCGTCCTCCACCAGCTCCTCCGGCATCACCATGTTCAGAAGGCACAGCACCGCGGTGGGCAGGCCCGAGGTCTGCAGCCTCTGCAGCCCGGGCACCTGCAGGGTCACCGGGGTCTCTATGATGGAGGTGGGGGGGGGGGGCAGCGAGTCAGAGGGAGAGCTCTGCAGGAATGAGCTAAAACAAATAAATACTCTGGAAACAGATCCCCTCTCGATATGTGAGGAGCAAAACCAAGGTTGCTTATCTTTAACTTGCAATGTTTGAAACCACGCCACATTTTGCTTTTATGTTCACCTATTCTGTACATTGGGATAAAGCTATAATTTAAACAGAAAGTGTTTGTTTTCTTAAATAAATCATAAAAATAAAAAAAAGATTATTTTGCTTTTTGCAAGACACCTACACAGACCTTTTGCTGGTCAGTTTTTTTAGAAAACCACATACAACAGGTGGCCATTTATACAAAGCCAGCTGAGTTTAAAATATCCTTTAAACTTTATAATTTAAACAGAAAGTGTTTGTTTTCTTAAATAAATCATCAAATAAATAAAGAAACAACATATTTTTACTTTTTGCAAGACACCTACACAGACCTTTTGCTGGTCAGTTCTTTTAGAAAACTTAATAAAACAGGTGGCAATTTATCCATAGCAAAAAAAATTTTTTTTTAAATTTATTTGATGATTTATTTAAATCAAAGCCGGCTGAGGTTAAAGTATAATTTAAACTCTTTTAAACTTTAGCATTTTAACAGAAAGTGTTCTCTTCCCTGTTTTCTTAAATAAATCATCAAATAAAATAAAAAAACAACAACATTTGTTGCTTTTTGCCAGACACCTATACAGACCTTTTGCTGGTCAGTTCTTTTAGAAAACTTCATAAAACAGGTGGCCATTTATCCAAAGCCGGCTGAGGTTAAAATATAATTTAAACTCTTTTAAACGTCATCATTTAAACAAAAAGTGTTTGTTTTCATAAATAAATCATCAGATAAATAAAAAAGACCAACATTTTTTGGGGCTTTTTGCAAGACCCCTTCACAGAAAACAAGGAATAATACTGGTTAATTCAAGTTCTAGCTAATTTGGTTAATGAGAAATCCCTCTGAGCTCACAGGATTGGCATTTTTAGCTCCGACGCTCGCCCTCTGGACGATCAGCTTTTTGTCCCCGAGCTGCATCCCGTTGAGCCCCGCCACGGCCTGAGGAGGGGGAGACAAGAGTCCTGACCAGGAGGAGCAAACAAAGCTCTGACCAGTAGAGCAAACTAATCTAATCTAATCTAATCACGCAGACACAGAGGGCTCCGTTACCTGATCGGTGGCGCTGACGTCCACGTATTCACAGAAGGCGTAACCTTTAGACAGCGAGGTGGCGCTGTCCTTCACCAGGTTGAAGGCTTTGAGCGGCCCAAAGGACGTCAAGAGCTCCTTAACCTGTAAAACAAGAGTCAGACGGCCAGGTCTGAGAGCGGGAATCAGCCTCCCCGTCAGTATGTCCGTCTACTGAGTGAATTCTAAATGTCCATTTGACCCTCACAATCAGTTTAACCCATTGATGTGGATGGAAATGTGAATAAATACAAAGTTCAGCTCATTTCTTTACACTACGCTGTTTTCCTGAGAGGAAGCGAAGGGAAAAAAGTGCAGGGATCTGCCTTTAAAGTTGCAACAATGCCAAAAATGATGGCCGCTTTTATCGTCTAGCAAATAATTTTTTTGCTTTCTGTTTAAATCACCAGTGGGTTTTAGTTTTAGTTTAAAAAAAATAGTGGGAGAGACAAAAATAGAAATCAGTTTATTACGGGACATTTTTTTCTTATCAAAATTCAGGACGCGTTTTGAAAAGAATTAAAGGTCTAAATCTGGATTGTGTAGCTGTGTTACCCATCAGGACAAATGAAAAATATCAGGTCCAAATCAGAGCTGGAAATCAGGTAAATAAAGCCTCAGATGACATGTGACTTATTTGTGGAGGGACAGAGGGCCTCACATCTGACTTTATGGTCCTGATGCTGCAGGACCAGCCCAGACCATCATCCCTCCCCACCGTGCTGACAGCCGCTCAGAGCTGTCCGTGTTTGGTTGGTGCTTTTGGGCCAAACTTTATCCACTTTGCTCTACTCTATGACTTAGACCTTTGGCCTCGACTGAGGATGAATGAGTTTTCTGTTCAATAAATAATATCACTATCTGAGGCTTTATTTACCTCATTTTTACACCTTCATGGGAGCAAATTAATTCTTATTTTATTATGTCCTGATAAACAAAAAATTATAACAAAATTAGTTTTCCTTTTTTACACGACTGTAAAGTCATCGCGATAATCGAGATATTTGGAAGACAGGCTGTGCAGTAAATGGAGTTTAAAAAGGTTTAAAAAGTTGGTGTTTTTGTGCTGTATTCCACCTAACGGCAGGTCAACACATCATCTTCTCACCTCGACATCAAAGCTTAAATAAGCTTCCCCTGCATTAATCCCCTCAGATCAGCTGTCCTTCCCGGCAGCTGCCCGGGTCCTAAGCGCGCTTGAAAAGCATGATGGGAGAGAGAAAGCAGCCAGAAAGGGAGCCTGCCGGCCCGCAGTGTATCCGTGTGTGGACCAGAATGTCTTACTTGCCTTGTGTTACATGTTGGCATGGCAGCAGTAGATGAGTACTACTGAACAAATTATGAGCGCAGACTTAACGATCTTACTGGCCCCTAGCTGGGGACAAAGTGGGGGGACAAAAATGAAAGAGCTGTGAGTATCAACGCAGTGGAAGTGACTAAGTATTCATAGAAACGAGTCAGTGAATAACAGACAACAGGCTGCTTGTGCTCTGTTAACCACGAGACAGAATGGACAGTTAGAATTAATGATAATTTACCACCTGAGAGTAAAATCAGAGAAAATATTCGCTCTTTCTCAAAGGAAAAGTCCACCTTTGGCTTTCGCTGGTAAACAAAGCATTCCTACAGTCTTCTGGTAATTTTTTTTATTTATTAAACCTGCACATAAAGATTCATAAGGTTTTAAGCAACAACCATTACCAGTCAAAAACATTATTCCTTCACAGTTTCTTAAGGTGGACTTTTTCTTTAAAACAGAAAGAACTCCATGTCACTTTGTCTGGTTTTCATGAAAATATACTAGACTTTGCTTACCTTTCTTAAATCAGTACGCTTAGCATGAGAAAGGTATAACCACTGAATATTCAAATATGATTAATGAGCAACTGATTTAAATCAAAGACCTAAAGTTATCCAGTTCTTTTTTTTCCTTTGTTGTTATTCTTTGCTTCTTATTGCTCAAACACTCCATCCTTTTCCAGTCTACGACACACTTTAATTCAGCTGTTTAGACTCCTAAAGGAAGCCTTATCACACGTTTGTTTTTCTTTTTAAAAAAAGCAACTAAACCAAATTTTAGGCTTGTTTCAGTGTCAAAAAAACGTAGCCTTTGAGAGAAAAGTGAGGGAGCCTGAGAGCATGGACAGTTAGTCTGGTGTCAGGTAAATACCTGGTCATCGTTAAGGTAGTTGGGCAGGCCTCCGATGAAGAGCTTATGGGGGGAATCTGGCACCACTGTGGAGACAACGCCTACCCATCAACAAGCAGAGAAAAGGAGTTAAAATCACGCGACCGAATTTAGTTATTCAGGGAGCATGAAAAGGAGGCGGAAACAAACCCGGGACGTGGAAAGCCGGCTGCTCGGAAATGCCAGGCAGAGGCCGGTAGTCGTGAGGGCGCCGGATCTTCAGCGACTGGCCCTGGAAGATGATCCCGTCGAAGGCCATGGCCTGCGTGGTCTCGTCCACAGAGCGGAACTGGACAGCAAAGGGGGGAGAGGCCCGTTTACAACCACTGCCACACGGGTCGCTACGTCTCTAGGACTGCCTTCTTTCCCCTTTCAAAAAGCCTCCAGAAGGAGGAGCATCCTGTCTAAGAGGGATGCAGAGAAAAGGCTTTGTGCATTTGTTCCTGTAGGACTGCTGTAATTCTGTATTACTGTTCTGAACCAAAGGTCTCTAGAAGGGATGTCCCGACCCAGCTTTTTTCACTTTCGATGCGATACCGATCCTGGTCTATCAGAGCATGTATTCAAGTTTAAAGTTATTTATCTACTTACTTAGTTGTCAGACTCATGTTGAACAGGGATTTACTCTGATAACAATTTAATGGTTAGGACACAGAGCTGTGGGTTAGGAGATGCTAGTGCTAATTCTAATGGATCGGCAGTCTGGATCGGTTTTCTCCTGCCGGCCGATACGCAGTTTTTTGCGAATATCGGCGGCCGATCTGATCCAGATGTTGGATCGGGACAAGCCTAGTCTCAAGCAGATCCAAAATGCTGCAGCAGGAGCTCTGATGAAGCTGGAGTTCATCAAAGATCCCTGAAAAACATCTCCGACCATGTTTTAAAACCTGATCAAAGCACCAGACTTCCCCCTTTGACCTTTGATCTCCACGGAGATTCTGACTTTTCTATTTGAACGTGGTGGGATATTAAAAACACACACCTCTAGGAAAGCAAAGTTCTTGTCCTGGTTGATCTGCACGGCGAGGACGGGGTTGCTCGGGGCCTGTGAGAGGCCGGCCAGGCGCATCTGGGCGTTGAAAAACTCTGCCATGGACTCCTGCACAGACGGAGACCCTCAGAGTGACCGGAGGCAGCAGCCTGAGCGAAAATCAATACTGTTTGGGCTTATCGATACCACTATCGAGTCTGGTCGTTTTTTTTTTATTATTACAATAGTAATTGTGAAATCCGTGTTGTAATCGGCAGCATACAAGCTAGTTAGCTTGAAAAGTAAATAAAGTTTCAGACGTGTTCAGATTGGCTCAGTAAAACGACAATTAGGTTATCGTGATGTGTTCAACTGTGACGTTAGGAAAAGGGAAATTGAGTTTTTGGCGAGAAACATGAGTAATACAGTTGTATATTTCTCTAATTATTTTAGAATATATAATTAAACTACTGACGCCAACATTTATTAAAAATTACATTTAATTTAAAATACAATTATTTATTTGCTAAATATTGTCGCATCGTCTTTCCACCAAATAACAGAAAAGTATCGATAAAGACTCGGATCGATAAAGACTCGGATCGATAAGGAGTATCGATAAAGGTATCTATATCGATAAATATTAACGATATCGATAAATATTAACGATCCCCATCCCTGCTCGCCTCCATGTTCACCTCGGTGACCCCAAAGGGGATGTTTCCCACGTAGAGGCGTCGGGCTTGTCTGGTCATCTGACTCCCCACGATGGGCACTTGGGTCGGGGCGGCGGCCACTCCGGTGGTGGTGGACGAGGCCAGCAGGGCTATCGTCGGGATCTGACCGGCCGCTGAGGAACGGGAGGAAGAGAGAGAACTGTAAAGGAGGCAGGGAGGAGGAGGTCCGATGGGAGGTCTGACAGTTAGGAGGTCCGAAGGAGGCCTGGTAGAGAGGAGGTTTGAAGGAGGTCTGACAGTTAGGAGGTCTGATGGGAGGTCTGATGGGAGGTCTGATGGGAGGAGGTCTGATGGGAGGTCTGATGGGAGGAGGTCTGATGGGAGGAGGTCTGATGGTTAGAAGGTCTGATGGGAGGAGGTCAGACACTGAGGAGGTTTGTCGGGAGGAGGTCAGATAGGATGAGGTCTGATGGGAGGAGGTCTGATGGGAGGAGGTCAGACAGGGAGGAGGTCTGATAGCAGGAGTTCTGACAGTTAGGAGGTCTGATGGGAGGAGGTCTGATGGGAGGAGGTCTGATAGGAGAAAGTCTGACACTGAGGAGGTCTGATGGGAGGAGGTCTGGTGGGAGGAGGTCTGGTGGGAGGAGGTCTGATGGGAGGAGGTCTGAAGGGAGGAGGTCTGATGGGAGGAGGTCTGATAGGAGGCCTGGTGGAGAGGAGGTCTAATGGGAGGAGGTCTGAAGGAGGCCGGTACCTTGCATAGCTTTGTACTGCATCGGTGTGATGTGCTCAAAGCCGGGCGGAGGAACGTCCCAGTACTTGCAGGTCCGTTTCTTCCTGGTGCGCCTGGGAGAGCGGCTTCAGGCAGAGAAGAGACAAACTTCTGAGCCACTCACCCCTTTTTGTTGCTATGGCTACGTGACCCAAGTTATCATTTAAACCAACCTTTGAAACTGCCGCCGCGAAATTAAACTGCTTTAAAAAAGACCAGAATAACAACTCAGAGGAGCTGTGATGATCTGCTGTTTGTCTTTGCTTTCTCACACTAAACAAATAATCTGAGGACTTCAGGCTGCTTCCAGAAACAAGACGTGTCTTCTCATAGCTTTCTGACATCTTTTAAATCAATAGCAGCATATTATGGTAACTATTTGTTTGGGAATTTTCTAAAAAACTTGAATTTTTTTTTCTTTTTTCATGTTTACCTGCTGCTACAACAGTGACATTTCACAGTTTCACCAAAAAAATCTATTAGATCAAAACTCTCCTTCTCAGAAATTCCCCAGTGTGAGGATATTTGGGAATTGTTGGGTTTCTGTATTTAACTTCAGAGTAGGGTCTGACCTGCTCTGTTTGGAAAGCGCTGTGAAACACCTGTTGTTGTGATGTGGCGCTATATAAATAAAATTGAATTGAATTTAATTGAATTTGTGAGGGTAATTCCATCTAATGGAGGCCTGAGAGGCCCCGCCGGACCCCCGCTGGTCACCTGTGCTTCTTGTGGTCCCGGGAGCAGCTGCGGCGGTCCCGGCTCTTCCGGTCCCGGCTGCGGCTGCGTTTCTCCCGGCTGCGGTGCTTGTCTGCGCGGGCGGGCGGCGAGCCGCTGCGACTCCGCTTTTTGTGCCGCTCCCGCTCCCGCTCTGAGACAAAAGGAAAGGTCAGACAGAGAGATGTGGGGCGGCTCCACATCTGGACGTGTGACAAAAGGTTATGAACCAGTACAGGGATGCCCTGAAAGCAACATGATGATTTAATTTAAAAAAGGAGGGGGAAAACTTGGGTTTATTTGGACTGTTGTGAAAATTCTGAAGCAAGAGTCTGAGTTCGTTTAAGAGAGTAAGAGATAGAAAATGTATTAAAGGGAAAACTTCATGAAGTGAGAGCAACCAGCACGTGCCATGCAACGTTTTAAGCTGCTCCAAAGTAAAACAAAATCATAGTACATTTTAAAACCCTCTCTGAGCTTGAGAAGGGGGGTAAAATCCATGTCCCATCATAGAGTAACCTGCACCTGTACCAAACAAACGAAGTTTGAGGAGACCCTCTCTGAGACCTAGAAGGAGGAATGAGTCCAATGAGAAAGAAAAAGAACCTTTAACATATTCACTTGTGGAAAGTTACCAGAGAGAATAAAATAGAAAAGAAATAGAATAGAAAAGAAAATGATCATAGATATATAGAATTCCCCCACAGAAAACTTTCAGGTGTTTTTTTTTGCATTTTGTATGATACATGTTACTCCTTACCTGTTAAATATTATCTCTATCATGAGCTTTATGTCCTTTCAATTACTGGACACTGTAAGTATATTGTAATCATCAAATCACATCTATTTAGTCTGGATTTGTTCTGTGAGCTTGTTGTTGAATATGGCTTACTTCTATTTTTTTATTTCTTCATAACCAACATGGCACAAACTGTGCACGTGTCTGTAAGCCATGTCCTGTGACGTCACTTTGGATGTTGCATAAATGTATGTGGGTAATTCCTAGAGTGGGTCTGGAGCCAGTCCCAGATGTCCCGGGGTGGGAGGCGGGGTACCCTGGACAGGTCAGCAGTCCATGTGTTTCCTCCCCCAAATCAGAGGGTTTTAATAATTGATATGAGTCAAATTCAACGGGCCACACAAAGACCAACAACACAAACAATTACACAAACAGGTCCTTAGTATTCATATATATCCATTTATACATATATATATATAATGTATCTATTTATTTTCCAATGTTTAACCCAGGATACAAATGTTGATTTTCTTAAGTACTAACTAAATTATTTAAAAACGAATAACCTCAAAATTTTCAGATTTTCTGAACATTTTGTATAAAAATGAATCATTCTATACTCCCAGTATTACTACTACTATTTTAGGAAGCAATAGGTGTCACAGATCTATGTATTGAGGGTTGAAGCAAACTTGCTCGAATAGTTTTTGTAAATCTAAGTGTATTTTTTTTTTTTTTTTTAGTTAGTTAGTTAGTTATAATGATGGCAAATATTAAAATAGTTGGACGCGATCGTTTTTGTAAAACACATATAAATAACAGCTTTCTTTTTTTTCTTTTTTTTTAAATCGCCTCTGTTTTAATAATCCAATGCGTGGCTTTATTTGATGAGGTCACAAAGTGAGGTGATCGATGACATGTCCATTGATAACGAGACATCGTCACGAGGAGATTTCGCATCCTGCCGTCTCGCGCGGCTGAACGGAAACACGCCGGTTTCCCGCCCTCCTCCAGAGCTGTCAAACACGTCAACACAGACCGGGTAAACACGCTGAGTCACGGCCAGAGAAAGCGTCCCGTCACGTTGGGGTTATCCATTCATTAAAAAAAAACCGTTTCACGGGCTAACGGTTTCACACCAACGGTCGCCTGCTAGCTTGCGCACCGAACCGGGGCACAGACAGGTAGCGGACGGACACTCACCTTGTCGGTTCTCGCTCAGCTGCTTCTCAAACTCTTCGAAATCAGACATTATATCGGAATCACGGCCGTGTTTTTTTTTTGTTTTTTTTTTCTTTTCCAGCGGCTCTGAGGAGTCCGGTCCGGGAAGGATGATGCGAACTGTCAGCTATGTCAGTGAAAACCAACCGCCGTCAAAACCAACATTCCACATCCGGTCAGCCCTTCACAGTAAAACCTTCACCCGGTCAAAACGAACAAACCACTTCCGCTTGGTTCTTCATAATAAAAGAGAATTTTTTTTTTTAATGTTTTGTAGCCAAGTTTTTTTCCCCGTTTTTTTTTCTTCTTTATTGTTATTGTGAAAAAACATAATAACAATAAAGAAGAAACTTGGTTACAAAACATTAACTAAACTAAATATATAATTTTAAATCAGAATAAAGAGCATGCTTGAAAATTGGAGGAATATTGTCATTACTGTCTGCCGCTTAGCACAAAACAAGTCTTCATCGACAACAGAAAGTTTGTGTCTCAAGTCCCATCTCCAATATGTGTGAAGTATTTGTTTAAAAACATCCGTGGCAATATAAAACCTTTAACTGGATTTAGTGCCATGTTTCTCCAATTTATGAACAATACGTGTTTATCACATTGCCATTTTTGATATTTAAAACTATTATAATTTCAAATGGACACTTGCATTCACTTATAGGAATATTCTACATGTGGACATAGAAGAACGTTGTGTTTGAATTAAGCCCCTCTCCTCTTAGTCCCGGTTTGTCAGGCTATACATACCTCCTTGACAACACACATGGAAAATAACCGACTCAGCTGTGCTGCTATTAAAAGACCTCAAATCCTAAAGTATTGCTGCTGAGAGCTGGCTGGCTGTCATGTCGCAGCAGCTCTGCTGAGGCGTGCAGCCACTTCTCCTCAGGAGAGGAATTACAGCACACTACCTGCAGAGGCCTGGGAAGCAGTAAGTGGTGCCTGATGATTAATTTATCACGACGTTCCGCTTAAATGTGGCTCTTTTTTAAATATCTGTTCTGTTTAATCTGCCGGTTCTTGTTAAAAATGACACTGTGTCATTGAGAGCCGCTGCCTCTATTTTAGTGGTGGTTTATATTTAGAAGCCTCTTCTTGGACAAACAGCCAGTGCTTGGCATGGTAAACCTAAACCAAAAGGTTATCTCTCACTTGGCGCTGTGTATGAGTGCTGGTTTTTACACTCGAATGACAGAAAGCTGGCACAGTCAGGATAAAAACAATGATGTTGGTGGATTGACCGAACATGAACTCAGCCGAAAGGTCTTGTGGTTTATCAGCACCACCCGAAGCCCAAAATAAACTTTGTACTAGTTTTACTTTAAAAACATTTCTGTCTTTATTATATTTTCCATTATCTTAAGATTTATTTATGGTTTTATCATGTTATTTATCTATTTATCATAAATGTTCAGTCTATCTGTTTGATGTATTTTTGTATTATTTTTGCAACACTTTCATTTCTATGAGATAATTTTGGGTCTGGCAGATATTTCTTCATTCATTAAAAATGTATATGAAGATGTTTTTGCGCTTTTTATGCATTTTTAGTCTTTTGCTGTATATTTGTGGTCTTTTGTATTGTTTTTTGGTCCATTTATTTATTAGTAATTTTCTGGCAGATTTCTTCGTCACAATTTTGATTTTGCGGTTTGCTTGTTAGTTTTTCTGTAGTTTTGCTTTTTGAGCTTGTGTCTTTATTTATTAATTTATTTTTAATAAGTTTGTGTCCTGATCATTTCCCAGGAAGCTGTAGTATCCAAACACTGAGTATATAAACATGAAGGTACACATAATTCAAGTGCCATTCGCTCTTTATTTAACTTTTGAATTTCCTTCTCCGTCTTTGTTTCAGAATAATAAGAAGTCATAGTTAGATAGAACAAGGTTGTAGGGGATAAGATGGATACCAATGAAACAGAGCCGGAGAGCCTGTGGGTATGAGACATTTATTAAGTAGAAACAAATAGTTTTTACATCCCATCTCATCCATCTGCATCTCCAAAATCAACTTAATTTTCTCTCCACAAAGTATGTTTACCACCCGAAACATACTTTAACTCAAGAATCTGTCGACTAACCACAACTTCCATGATGATAACTTAAACACGGACATTTTTAAAGTGTTTTTTTTTAATGAATGGTTTAGTTTTTCTGCTCCCTGTTTAGCTTTACCCAAAGTCAAGAAACAGTAACAAATTTTACCTATACCTTAAAACGTAATCTGTTTTTATAGATTTTGTAAAAGCTAAAAAACATTTTGATTTGTGAGCTTTAAGTATGCTTGTGAATTGATTTTAGCCAATTTAACTCTGCCACTTGATCTAAGCTAAGCTATTCTATGCTATGCTAATGCTAATGCTAATGCTAATGCTAATGCTAAGCTAATGCTAAGCTTCCATCTGTGAAATGTTGGTTTGGATCATTTTTTGTTTGATATTTTTTACATACATCATCAAACATGCCTGGCCTGAGTCTCTTACTTGCTTAACTGCAAATAGTCTAACGATTTTTTGGCATATTTCTTGGCAGAACATGGACCCAACATGGACGACTGTCCTCCTGGTGCCCTGTGTAGTTGTTCTGACAGCAGGATTTTTCTACCTCTACGGAGCCATCGTCAATCTGGTGTCCAAAACCTCTGTACGCAACAAGGTGGTGGTGGTAACGGACGCCCTGTCTGGGCTGGGGAAAGGTGAGCCGGCGTGGTTTTTTGGGGAAACTGGAGCAGGTTTGGTGACCTCTCAGCTCTGGGGCCTGTTTGCAGAATGCTCCGGCGTCTTTCACAAGGGAGGAGCCAGACTCATCCTCTGTGGGAAAAGCTGGGAGAAGCTGGAGGAGCTGGCAGATGAGTTGGCAAACGTCTCCGATCCAACAGCAGTAAGTGTCAAATAAACAGAATCACATGGTGTTAAAGTGTTAATCTATTCATTTATTAATGTCAGTAAATATGAAAAAAGATGACAAAGGTTATTGTTAGAGGTCCTGTTTCAATCATTCTGTCATGGCAGCCATTTATCAAAGTATAACCGCATCTCTGCTCTTAATCACAATAATAATTAACTACAGGTTAACTTATTTACCAAATTTAAAAACAACCGATTGTAACCAAAGTCCAAATAAAATGGCATATCGTCACACCAAAGGGACTTAAAACATCCGCTTCAACATCAGTTTAAGGCCAGAAAGAACAAAAGTAGAGTTATTCTGAGCTGTTTTTATTCTTCTGGTAAGTTGCTCCAGAGATTGGGACAGAAAAAGGATTCTCCTCTACTTTTGAGTCTGGACTTTTTTATCTGAGTGCTACACTTGGGGAAAATAAAGAAGCAGAATTTCATAAAAAACCCTGAAACTCTTCAATAAGATTGAAATCTACTTCAGAAATGGACCGGAAGGTGATGGAAGTGTTAATCCGATTCTTTCATTGGAATCCTGAGAATAAGCCACAGTAGATCAACAGTAAAAAATTGACATTTATTGGGTCACAGGTAGAGTATTTCAGCGGGCAAAGAGCCCTGAGATATGGGCATTATCTCCTGACCTGGGCACACCCCTCAAAAGGAGGACTGGATACAACCAACTCCTATTGATTAGTTACCTCTAAGACTAACAAGCCGGGTCCTAATTCATGTTGATGACGTTGGAATATGGTACCAAATGATGTGTGTTTGTGTTGACTTAAAGACGTGTATCTAATGCAACAGAGAAAGAAAAGAGAGAAAGGAAAGGGGAGAGGAAAGAGTCTATGGGCACAACCAGAGACGTCAACACAAAATATAGCTATAAAAGAAAATAAAACAATCAGTAATCTACATAGATCATGTGATAGCATGCTATGCTAAAGTGAGTATTTTTTAGCCAAATCCTTACAGAAGGATGCTAGAATTCAGATGAGGATCTTTGTTGAAGGGATATCAGGGCGGAATCGAACCCCAAAGACAGATTTTTAGACCTCTTTTTCTGCTTTGACTGTGTTCTTTCCTCTCAGACTTTCCCCCCTAAGCTGGTCCTGCTGGACTTTGGGGATCTGGACAGCATGCCCGAGGCCATCGCAGAGATCCTGGACTGCTACGGCTGTCTGGACGTGCTCATCTTCAACAGCAGCATGAAGGCCAGAGCCCCCGCCCAGAGCCTGTCTCTGGAGGTGGACAAACTCCTGATGGACAACAACTACTTTGGGCCCGTCACGCTGGCCAAAGGTGGCAGAATTTTCTGTTGTTCCCCTTCTCCTTGTAAACAAATCTGCTCTTTCTTTAGCAGTAGCGACCATTTTTTTTTCCATTCTGTTTTTTCTCTGCAACATTCTGTACAAAAAAATGTGCTGTAATTGTGCGTTGGGCCTGGAGTTGGCAAAAAAAATGAACTAAATAAAATAATTAATTTAATTCCCTTTCCCGGGATGGGGGAGGGCGGAGTTTTCTCCGATGGGCAGGATGTGACGAAGTGGCTCTCTCTCTATTTTTCAGGGGTGCTGCCCTCCATGATCTCCAGGAGAAGCGGACACCTGGTCCTGGTGAACAGCATCCAGGGGAAGATAGCCGTGCCTTTTCGCACAACATGTGAGTTCAGACACTGGAGGGGGAACCGAAATGACTCTTCTCTTTCTTTGGGTCGGCAAAAAGCTTCATTTTGGTCTGTCTAAGGACTGGAAAGTGGTTTGGATAATAGGCGATAAATTAGAAACGATGTGAGAAACGATGACAGGGTCTATTTTAAAGGGGACATTATGCAAAACCAAGTTTTTAATCATTTGATTGTTTACATTTGGGACTGTGGACGGCCTATCAGCAGGCAAAGTGTGAAAAAAAATGACTCGGTCATGTTTTTGTGGGCCGCCTCAGTCTGAATCCAGGAGATAAATCAGGAGGTTTCAGGAGTGGGTGGTTTCTGACGTCATTAGCTCTAGCTCATTATAATATTTGAGGTAGCGTGAGCGTTAGCATGGTAGCGTTAGCATGGTAGCGTTAGCATGGTAGCGTTAGCGTGCCGACGTGGGCACACCTCCCTGAAGAAGTGGGTGGATTGCCTGTGTCTCATTTGCATTTAAAGAGACAGGCACTCCAAAGCGAGCGCTCTGAACGGGGCTGTTTTGGGTTAGGGTTAGGGTTAGGGTTAGGGTTAGGCAGGGGGACTGAACTGCTATTGGGCTTCATCCTTATGGGATTTTGACCAAAGCTTGTCATAGACATCACATTAGGACACCAGGGAACTAGGTTAACTTGTTGAAATGGGGTATAATATGTCTCCTTTAAGGCGAGTCATGATGTTTCACCTTGTTAGTTTTAGAAATCTACGTGTAACCTAGCAACATGAGGATGAAACCACAGGTTTTAAAATTAAATAGGTGGGAGATGTTCAGTCAGATCAGTCAAACTGGTAAATTAAGTATTAAAAGTGAGGACGTTTGCTTTGGGGGAAGAGAATCAGCTCAGATTAACTTCTCTTTTTTAGACGCAGCCTCCAAACACGCCGTCCAGGCCTTCTTTGATTCGCTGAGAGCCGAGGTGGAAGAATACGGGATCTCTGTCAGCACCATCAGCCACACCTTCATCAGCCGCGCGGCCGCCGGAGGCTCCGCCCCCAAATCCCTCTGGTCACGTGAGTGACTCCTCCTCCTCCTCTTCCTCCTCCTCCTCCTCTTCCTCGTCTTCTTCTTCCTCCTCCTCCTCCTTCTCCTCTTCCTCGTCTTCCTCCTCCTCCTCCCCCCCCTCTTCCTCCTTCTCTTCCATTTTCTTCTCCTCTTCCTCGTCCTCCTCCTCCTCTTCCATTTCCATTTTTAGCTGATTACTTGGAGGGAAAACCAAAAATTTATTTTCATTTTTGCTAAATTTCTGAATATTTGATTTCAATACTGGATCATTAGATGTATTTACATTTATGTGTGAACATCTTTGCATAAATCACTGCCTATATATATATTCCATTTTCTCAGTAACATCTAAAGAAAATGACAGTTTACGCTGAACTAATATCTATAAAGTCACTTTTGATTTTATTCCGAGCTATTCCAGAGTTACTTATACAATTTTAGCTTAGTACAGTGACTGATAAGAGAGAAATAAATGAGCTTGAAATCTCTCTTGGTAACCCAATGATCTGTGTTTACCCCCCAAAAAGTTCCTTTTGGTTTGACCAGGTGTCTGACAGTCATATAAACTTGCAGATTTCTGCGGCATCCCTTCAGACAACCAGCTCATTTTGCTAAACAAACGTCTCTGGACCCTCTTAAAAAGCTTGTTCAAGAAGCTCAGGACAACATGGGAACTAATGATGAGCACAGACTTTTAAAACTTGGCTACATTCGTCTCTTTTATTTGCAGTGTTGTACACCCGGAAGCCGCTCGGCGTTTCTCCGGACGAGGCCACGGCGGAAATCGTCAGGACGCTGAACAACAAGAGGAGAGAGGTGCTCATTGCCCCGTCGCTCCCCAAGATGGCCATCTACGCCAGGTCCTTTTTCCCCAACGTCTTCTTCGCCATCATGGCCGCGGGAGTGAAGAGCTCTGCCGCCTCTGAGAAGATGTGAATTGCTGCCATGGCAACGGAGCCACGATGGACGAGACGAATCAATGCAGAACATCCGACTGTTTCATGTGGAGTCTGCAGTTTGAAATACCATAAAATGTGCCTGTAAAAAACTGTAGTTTAGTTACAAAATTCTGAAATGTCTTTTGTATGATTACAGATTCAATTACAAAAACTGTTTTGAATAAACTATATGAAACGACTGTGTGAATTAAACATTTGGCCTCGTTTACTTTTTGGTTTTTGGATGCAAATGTGATGCCAGTAACTTTGTTGGAATCCCAGGCTTTTTTCCAAAATGCTTACTTTTATATTATTAATCAGCTTCTCTGCATGTGTTGCAATATTAAAGAATATTATTATCCAAACTCTTTATAAACATTGTCCCCGGAGTTTTATACTGCATAAAATCCTCAAGCAAAATGTTTTAAAAGTAGCTAAATGAGTTGCTTTCATTCATATCAACTAATCTGAATAATTAGGATAAAATAATCAATTTTAGTTTGAGTGGTTACTAAGAAAACAAACCTTCAAAAATGGAGCTAGGTAAATATTACACAACAGTAAACATGTTATTTTTTCCTTTTTTAAACTTTGTTTTGTTTGTTGTTGTTGAACCTCTACACATAATTTACAATGATGTCTTTACAAAAAATTTTTAAATCATCCCAAAAGTTTACTCAAATAATTGGTTTACTTATTAAAGGTCTTTCATAAATATATTGTAAATATTTGGCGCCCCCTGGTGGTCACGGTGGAGAACGACAGCGCGTCCACAGGCAGCGGAGCTCTGTTTCTGTTGGAAGAAATGGCCTCTAAAATGACTTCCAGACTCTGTGGGTTAACTTGCCAGATCAGGTCCGGCCAGACCAACCTCCGAGCCCGGAGCTGTGACGGAGGTTTGACGGTGGAACATGACCGGACGAACCGGCGCTTCACCGTGGCTCCAGGAGCGGGCTCCGGTGAGATCACAGCCGGGACCGAGGCTCTATTTCCGGGTAGATTCTGTAGGGGAGCCCGGTGTGTAACCGGGGCCTGTTGAAAATAGCTCATTTCGCGATCTATTTATTAAGACATTTCTAGATTTGTTTTACCTGTATTTTTCTATTCTAATAAAAAATCGAGAGTATTATTCTATCTTGAGAAAAAATGCACAACCAAACTTAATAGAAAAATAAAAGATTTTAAAGGTGCCCTTGGCTGTGAGCAGCTGTTCAGTAACTTTTGTCTTTAATATTTATTTTATACGGACTACGTCAACTCAGTTTACAATTCGTCATGTTTAGGATTAGTAGTTAAGGCCAATTTAATAGATTTTTGCCAAATTTTATTCCAATAGTAGTAGATTTGAAAGGCTGGAGTTTTGTTTGTTTGTTTGGTGTTGTTCATGGTTAATTTGTTTATCAAACTGAATAAGGTGTAACTCTAGCTCTGAGTTAGTGCATTAAATCATTTTGTGTTCAAAGAAAGGCCTGGTCAGCAACTGTCTTTCTGAAAACAGCTGTGCACATCTGTAAACCTCCACAGACTGTAATCCTCTTTAGGATCCCGGTCATACTGAGTGCAGCTTGAAGCCCCTTGGGTCTCTGTCCGCAGGGGTCCAGGAGCAGGCCGTGCTGCTCTACAGATTCACCGCAGAAAAGGAGGTGGACCTGATGTCCACCTTTGTTCCGGAAACATTTCGAGGCCAAGGTGTTGCAGCCCTGCTCTCCCAGGTTGGAGTCCCACAGGTCTGATCTGAGCAGAGTCACACTGGGAGAGTCAGTATTTAAAGCTGTCTGTGCTCATTTTTTTAGGCCGCCATGGACTTTTTGGTGGAGGAGAAGTTGAAGGCACGCATTTCCTGCTGGTACATAAAGAAATACGTCGAAGATCACCCCGAACAGCTTTACAAAGAGCTTGTTATCACCTGACTGCTCACATCCACCACACACCTGGCAGAGCTTTAAGTGTAGGGTTTTAAAATCTGATCTTAATTTAATCAGCTAATGTTAGAATGAAATACACCATTTATAGTAATTAAATGTGTTTCATTTGAGATGTTTTAAGTCACATGAAGAGAGAAAATGTTTATATTCTTTCAGCTTGTGATTTTTAAAACAATGTATAATGTTTATACGATTTCATATCTGGATTCTTTTGATTCTTTTTTGATAATTTCAATGAATAAAACTGAATTATATCGATGTCTTGGAGATTCTTATTCTCCCTATACACACACGTAGAACACAGAAATCTGAAGAACTGTGAAATCTGTCAAAGAAAAGTCTGAAATGGGTTTATTTTGTTGCTGTCCGTTATGCACATTTAACATCATCATGATGCCATGTTTAGAAAACAATGCACAAAATGCACAATCTGCTTCCAAGAAACGGACTAAACTTTTCCTCTGGGGAGGCTCAAATCCCGTTTAAAAAAAAGATTCTCTTCTTAAACTAAACATATTATGAGGATGCTGTTATAACTCACCGTTATGCCAAAATAAATGTCCACAAAGAGCATAAATGATTGTTCTGAACACTTTTTTTTACCTTAATATTAATCAGACTGATCCTAGAAAATAGGCACTGTTTTACTTTTCTACATAACCTAACTATCCTTCTTGCTCATAAACCAAATATAATGATAATGACAGGCTGTTAGAAAGTTTTATTTTATTCATGAACCTGATTTTCCCACAATCCATCCAATAATTGTTCTGGTTTGAAAATTTCACTCCCGTATCCAAAGGTGGGAACTGTATTTCTGACACTTTAATTTGAAATATTACAGGTTATTGTTGGTGTTGATTCCTGCAGGTTTAAAAATAATGAAGCAAGTCCTTTTCATCTGACCGTTTTTAGATTAACTTCCACAGAATTCCTTGTTATTTTCAGGAATTGTGTCCCTCTTCATCCTTTATTGACAAACTAAATGTCATAATTCCTCATGAATTATTGGGGTTTTATGAATATTTATGCCACTTTTAGGATACAAATGGACCTTCATGGAGCATAAGATTCACAGAATATTTTTTCTGGCACAGAAAACTGCCTCTTGCACACAATTGCAACGATTTTTACTTTCAATACTGCAATTATTGTAAATAATACATTCAGATCTATAGTTTTAAAGATTGTATTTTTAGTTTTATAATTTCTGTTCTATATTTTTATTTCTACATTTTATTTCCTTCCTTGCTTCTCATAGAAGTGTTGTTCACCAAACACCAAGGCAAATTCCTTGTAAGTCTAAAAACCTACTTGGCAATAAACCTTATTCTGATTCTGAAAGCCTTTGGGATTTTTCCTTTTTACCTTTTCCACACATAACTGAGCTGTGATTTTCTTATTCAAACTGACAACTACTTCTTGAAAAAAGGGGGAAAATTATGCATACGTGTGTAGAAAAGAGAAATATGACATTATTTCTTCCAATAGAAAAGAGAAATATGACATTATTTCTTCCAATAAAAAAGAGAAATATGGCATTATTTTTCCAATAGAAAAGAGAAATATGACATTATTTCTTCCAATAGAAAAGAGAAATATGGCATTATTTCATCCAATAGAAAAGAGAAATATGACATAATTTCTTCCAATAGAAAAGAGAAATATAACAATTTCTTCCAATAGAAAAGAGAAATATGGCATTATTTCTTCCAATAGAAAAGAGAAATATGACATTATTTCTTCAGATAGAAAAGAGAAATATGACATTATTTCTTCCAATAGAAAAGAGAAATATGACATTATTTCTTACAATAGGCCCCAAAAACAGCCTGTTTTCAAAGGTCTTTTTGACCTGAGAGGGCTAAATTTGCATTGAGCCACAGAACCAAAACTCATTGACAGAAATATTGGAATATATTATAATATTTAGGGCCTATCTGTGCAGGAGGGGCTCATCCCCAGCCTGTCACAGCTTAATGTGGACGACGTTTAGTCACGAACAGCCTGATTACAGGCATGTTTGTGAGAGCTGACCATGTTAGATTATCGTTTGGAGGAGAAGCTGGGGGCTGCAAACAAGCTCCTCCTGGATCAGACGCTTTGAGAAAGTTTAAGAAAGATGTTTCCTTTCTCTTTCTCCCTCCATTAACGATATTACTAACTGGACTCTCTCCCTTTCCCGTAGTCGTGTGCTTTCTCATCCCTTTCCTCACTTTCTGCAGAGGTTCCTGGTTCTGGAGCTGTGCAATCTGGAGGATGCCTCGGTTGGATGTCCAACTCCTCCCACATCCAAGTCGGCCATTTTGATTATGTCATGTGACTAGCAGCTTTCTGAGGTGGAAACGAAACTTTACTGTCTATACGAAATTGGAAGACAAACGATGTCCTAACCCTAAACTTAACCCTGACCCTAAACCTAACCCTGACCCTGACCCTAACCCTAACCCTGATCCTAACCCCAAACCTAACCCTAACCCTGACCCTAAACCTGACCCTGACCCTGACCCTGACCCTAACCCTAACCCTAACCCTAACCCTAACCCTAACCCTAACCCTCCACCCTTCATAATTGTGAGAAATATATATTTTTTGGTTAAACTTGTTTGGACTTATTGTACAAACCTATTTAACATACACTATTTTAACATAACATTGTTTGCAAGATTAATTCCTAATTTTTAAATTAATGTCTATATTGCCATGAAGCAATTAGGATTTTCTTGCCTGGGATCTTACTGTTGGTGACCTAATCAAAATGGCCGACTTGGATGTGGGCGGAGTTGGATATCCATCCTCGGCTTCCTGCATCCAGACGGACTTGTGTGTTCCTGCTCTGCCACAGTTAGAGCCTCTGTTCATAGTCTTACTGCTATCATTACTTCATTATCATTATCATTAGTATCAATATCTTTACCATTTTTCATCCAGTCTATGTGTAACTGTGTGTCGTTTTCTTTCTCTCTCTCTCTCTCTCTCTCTCTCTCTCTCTCTCTCTCACACCCCCCACCGGCCGGGGCAGACCCCCCCCCCCCCCCACCCTGAGCCATGGTTCAGCTCCAGGTTTCTGCCTGTTAAAAGGAAGTTTTTCCTTCCGTGTGTCGCCCAGTGCTGCTCTTGGTGGGAACTGTTGTTCTTCTGTAAATAACCACAGAGTCTGGTCTGACTTGTGATTTGGCGCTGTATACAGTGGGGGAAATAAGTATTTGACCCCTTGCTGATTTTGCAGGTTTGCCCACTTACAAAGAATGCAACGATCTATAACTTTAATCATATGTACATTCTAACAGTGAAAGACAGAATCCCAAAGAAAATTCCAGAAAATCACATCATATGAATTTATAAAAATTGATAACCATCTGATGAGGAAAAATAAGCATTCTTTGTAAGTGGGCAAACCTGCAAAATCAGCAAGGGATCAAATACTTATTTCCCCCACTGTAAATAAAATTGAATAGAATCCAACTGAGTTAATCCCAGAGCAGGAATGGGTCCGGTTGCCAGTTCCATTTCAACAATAGGCCTCCACTTGCTGCTCTGCTCCACTGTCCGTTTCCAGCTCGTAGGGGGACCCCGTGGGGGGCTTTTGGCCGTTAACGGGCAGCTCCGGGGGGGTGGAGGTCAGGTACATGTCCCACATCTGGTCGGGGAGACCCAGCTCCAGCATCTGCTGGCTGATCATCAGGCTCTTCTCGATGTTCCGCCGCTTGTATTTGAACTCGATGATGGTTTTCGTGTACCTGTTGAGCGCCGTCACCGCCGAGCCCATGCAGGTGCCGAAAGAGCTCCACGCTAAGCTGGGAATCGAAGGAGAACTCTGTTTGAACTAGGGTCGTCACGATACTAAAATATTCAACTCGATACCGATACTCAGGAAAATACTCGATACCACAAGGATAAAAACAAAGACCCCAAAATGTAACTGAATTGTGTCTTTCATTTCAAACTGACCTGTTACTGATGTTATCGTGACTGGTGGCCCACATTAATGAACCTAATCCTAACCCTAACCCTGACCCTAACCCCGCCTCTGACCCTAACCCTGACCCTAACCCTAATCCTAACCCTAACCCTGACCCTAACCCCTAACCCTCCACCTTTCATAATTGTGAGAAATAAATATTTTTTGGTTAAACTTGTTTGGACTTATTGTACAAACCTATTTAATATACACAATTTTAACATAATATGTAAAAGGTTTAATTAAGTGTTTGAAAGATCCATTTAACTATTTTTAAATTGATATCTATACTGCCATGAGGCCATTACGATTTTCTTGCCTGGGATCTTCCTATTGGTGATGTAATCCAAATGTCCGACTTGGATGTGGGCGGAGTCGGATATGTACTTGATTAATGTTGGCATGTTATTATTAGCCATTAGCCGCAGCTAGCAGTTCAAGGCTAACGTCTTGTTAATGATCATAAACAACATAAATAAATGCATGAATAAATCAGAGAGCGGTATCGATACTTTTGAAAATGAGTATCGTATCCGGATACAACATTTTAGTATCGATACTTTTTCGAGTATCGATACTTTTGACAACCCTAGTTTGAACGCAGTTCAAGTCTGTAAAAATTGTGACAAATCCTCACGTATTTACAATAACAACACAGATCAAAACAAGAGTGAACACAATCGCTGTTTTCCTTGAGATTCGAACCCAGTTTGGACACAAACTACCAGCTGGTTTGGCAGATTTTGTTTCTCAGAAGACATTTAAAAGTGCTTACGCATAGGACCAGCTGTAGTCCCAGGTCTTGGGCCTCCAGTCCTCCGGCCCTATGGACACAGCCAGATGGAAGGAGGTGGTAAACATCATGTGGGCCACCATCCCACAAAGGCCTGTGGAAAACAGAAGTCTGTTCAGAATGAGGACAGAAAAACGACCTAAACAAAGGTTCCTGTTTGCATGTAAAAATACCTGTTTTGAAACCAGAAATGTGCACGTTTTCAACTACGAGTTCAACCTCAGAGAAGCAAATAAGAACAAGGAAATCATCAAATCTATGGCCGTCACTATTAGAAACCAATTAGAAACAAGCTTGTAATCCAATCACAATCCAATAAATTCCAGTTTTTGAAGATCTAACTGTCTGATTCTGTCTGAGCCAGTTAAAAAAAAAAAAGGGAATCCAGCAGATTGCTCTGACCCGTCTCTCTGATGTAATCCACCGTCCTGAGCATAAACGAGGAATCTCACCTTTAAACAACCAGAAACCTCCATCAGAACCAGAACCAGAACCAAAACCAGAAGCCTGGACCAGCATCCTGGGCCTCCGGAAACAGGTCTGTGGGGCCTTTCAGGGTCCCTGATCCATCTCTAACTACTAGCTTTATTTTATTTATTTATTTATTTATTTAATCAGGACAGTGCACATTAATGAACAATCACATACAGATGGTAAATGAGCCAGATTCTAGCATAGTTGCTAATTCGCAGGAAGACAAAAACACAAAATCACATAATACAATATCAGTCAAAACAGAGAGACACACGTTCAGACAATGACATTACAAAATTAAAATTAGTGATTGCATGACTGGGAACTTATCGAAGAGGGAAAGTCTGAAGCCTGATCTTAAACAACCTCGGAGCAGATCCTACATGGCTAAGAGGAGGGAAACCCCGATGTTAATGCATAATGACGGCTTATATCAGCTTTGGAGGCCGGGGAACATGACTTAATCCACACTGGGTGAGAGCAAACGGCCATATCCTGGCTGGATCTGGCCCCACCGCAGCTGCCCTCTCCCTGGGATTAACCGGGTGGTTTGGGGGGGGGGTGGGGGTGGGGGGGGGGGGGGGGTGGAGTCAGGAGTTGTGGCTGGGAGAGAGCTGCTCCTCTGGGCAGGGCAGGTTTTTGGGCACAGCCCAAAACCAATGCCCCGGTTTCCAATCCGATTAGTTTTACAAACCGGCAAATCCCCCGAGGCGGCGTGAGAGGGCGCGGCCCCACTGGCCGCCATCATGACCCGCTGCCCTGCTCCACCTCTCCACCTCTCCATCTCTCCACCTCTCCATTATCCACTATCCAAACGCAACCGCGTGCCAGACCAGAACGGCAATTTCTGCATTTCTGTGAACAACGGCGACTCTTTTCGTGCATAAATCGGCCGATTTTAGAGAAACAGATGCAGTGCCCAGACTGTTCTGTTCAGAAAAGTGTAGGAAGGATGTTCATGGTTTAGATAAACTATAGTCCAGCTGCACGGAAACGGCCCGACAGAAGACAAAAAGTAAATGTTTACGCTATGGATGAACTACATTCGGGCTACACGCCCTGATGGAAACAGAATGGTGTCAGACAAAAAGCAGTGAGTCCCCGGGGGAACCAGGACCAGAGGGTTCTGGGTTGGAGTCCCGGGGGAACCAGGACCTTTCTGGGTGGTTCTGCATGTTCTCCTGTGTCTGTGGGTTCTCTCCGGGTTCTCCGGCTTCCTCCCACCGTCCAAAAACCTGCATGTTGGGTTGGCTGGACTCCAAACTGCCCTTAGTGTGAGTGTGTGTGGTTGTTGGTCCTTGTGTGTCTCTGTGTGTATCTGTGATGGACTGGGGACCGTCCAGGGTGACCCCGCCTCTCCCCATTGGCTACTGGGATAGGCTCCGCCCCCCCCTAGACCCCATTAGGGAATAAGAGGTTAGGACAGGGGTCGGGAACCTATGGCTCGCGAGCCAGGTGTGGCTCTTTTGATGATTGCATCTGGTTCGCAGATAAAACAAAATATTCTCACTTGTATACAAGTACAAGCTACAAATATCGATCCATCGATTTTTCACTGCTCATGTCCTGTTCAGGGATGCAGGAGCAATTGTCCATTATTTTAATTGGATGATACTGGACTACGTTGGCCGTTGCAGCGTAAAACAGGTAAACGCCCCTTTTGAATGAGTCTGCTCGGCCATTAGCTCAAAGCTAACCCTTCGACGAAGAAGATGGCGAAAAGAAAAAAAGATGACGAGCATCGTACATTTCAGGACGAATGGACTGAAGAATTGGCCTTTGTGGAGAGAGCAAATTCTGCGGTGTGTTTAATTTGCGATGAAAAAATTGCATCGATGAAACGGTGGAATGTAAAGCGGCACTTCGACACGAGTATTATAACAACATGATTCAAAAGAATAATTTCAGAGGCTTATTATACTGACATTTAATTAACTTTTAAAATATATTATATGGCTCTCACTGAAATAAATTTCCAATTTTTTTGCTTTCATGGCTCTCTTAGTCAAAAAGGTTCCCGACCCCTGGGTCAGGATAATGGATGGATGGATGGATTTAATTGGATTTCGGGGCTGGTCACCTGAGAGGGCGGTGCACATGGCGGCGAAGGCACTGATCTTCATCTTGTTCATGAGGCTGAAGCAGGGGCACTGCTCCACCATCATCATCACGCCGCCGGTGAGCAGCAGGCCGACGTACAGACTCTCCCCCACCACGCACAGCCACAGAACCCCTGCACACAGAGGACACGCAACCACCCAATGATCCGGTTACTGCTGCATAATCCCACGTGTTGCCAGGCAGATTGGCTTGGGGGGACTCCAGGACTCCAGGACTTTTTATTTTTATTATTTAAAGTATTTTTAAAGTATCAAATTATATATAAAAATTAAGTATAAAAATATATAGGAAATTATTAAAGAATTTCTGATTCTGACTCCAGGACTCCAGGACTTTTTTATTATTATTTAAAGTATTTTGAAAGTATTTTTAAATTATTAAATTGTATATAAGAATTAAGTATAAAAATATATAGGAAATTATTAAAGTATTTCTGATTCTGATTCTGACTCCAGGACTCTATTATTATTTAAAGTA